>OENM01001388.1:1835-34834 GCA_900239745.1 Rotaria magnacalcarata | reverse complement strand
CTAATTCAGAAAGGATAAAAACAAATGTTTCTACTCTGAAAAATGCGCTGAATTTTGGAGCTACAAGAATATATAATTAGAATTAATTTTCGTGAAAAGAATGATGAAAAAGTCCTTACAACTATCTTTCTCTTTTTTCGGATTTTTTGATTTTCCGCTTAAATTTACAACCATTGTATCTCGCCAAAGGAACGTTTGTTTAAACTGATTTTTTTACCATAAAAGTAATTCATCAAGTTCTACAAGATAGACACATACTCAGCTGATTTAAACATAGTTGTGTTTTTTGTGGTCGAAACCCCATGGAATAGGCCGTATGAAGTTTTTACGCTGAGAATAGGTTGATTCATATTCATTATTATGAATTCGGTTTGATATGTATAGAGAAGATTTCTTTGAAAAGAAATTCATCAGATTAGGTAATCTATTTTAGTAAATTACAGAATATCAGTCGCCAAGTATTATAATATGATTGTTAAATTATATTGAACAAAATTGGTCGTATTAGATAATTTTAGTGAACCACGAAAATTTTTCAAATAATTTGAATGTTTTTATTTTTGTTTTTCCTGAGAAGATATTATACGTTTATGGTATTTCGTTAATGACTACTCTGATACCTATCGGGAATATTATACGCGCTTATTTCTTTCCTCGTGTTCCTAAGGAAGATTTGATCAGTACTAATCTAAAAGTGCAAATTTCTTTCATTGAACACACTCAAAATTTTCTATTGAATAAATATTTCCTATCAATTTATAATGCGAAACACGATATAATTGTTATTTGCAACGTCAACGAGAGAGCCGTCAAGTTGTACGAAACAAAATTTCTGCATTTCTACTTTAAAATTTCTTTAAGATCGTGTTTCATAAAATCATTATGAACATTCGACTGTAAAAAAAATTGATATGATTGATGGTAGAATTTTCGGATTCTCATTCAACTATAAAAAGGTTTTCTTTTTAAATATCATTACAATTATGAATTGATAATGTTTTAGCAATTCAAAACTTTAAACAAAAATTTGAAGTAAAAAATGTCTAATGGAAATTATTAAATTTATTTTCTACCGAATATATTCGTAGTTATTCAACATGGTTATCTATGACTTTATCAATAATTCTCAATACTGTTTCAATAGTTTTAATATGCTTAAGTTGTTTTATTTCTATTCTGGTTCTTCTGCGGATATTCAGTCGTATTCATCCATCGATATCTAATATATCCGTTTTATTAACATGCAATACTTATTTTACTATAATTTTATTTTGTTTAACGTTAATTTATGCAGGTTTACATAGTCTTTATGGCCATATGCATCGATTGATTTCATTAACAGGTCAATGGTGTGAATTTCGTGGCTATGTAACTTACCATTGTCTTGTTTTTGTGCTTTTTATTATTCGTCTGTTCTTCAAGCTGCTTTTCGACTTTTTCGAGTTGTATATTATAAAACGAGAATTCCACAACAATTTTATGTACTTATTATTGCTGTTGCTGTGCTATGGCTTCTATCGTTTCTTTTTATTCTTCCTCACATAGTACTGCATGATTTTCAATATCAATCATTTGATTGTGGATGTCCTTTATTGATTATAGTTATAATATATGCTTATATTCTTCGTTATGTTCGTCGAACTATGGCTACTCAACGAGAACGACAACGAGACGCAATTGTTCTACGACGTATTGTTATTTTTCTTCTATTTTTAGTTCTATTCGGTGTTACAACACTATCTATTTTAGTTATCTATTCAATTACTAGTTATTTAATACCATTTGCACCTGAAATACAAACAGTTCATACCTCAATTGGTCTTGTTAGTACACCGACTACTAGAGCCCGTCGGGTAGGGCCCGGGTCCGGGTCCGGGTTTGAGATTTTATTTTTCATCTGGCCCGAGTCCGGATCCAAAGAATAATTTTTCTAGTATACTTTTAGTTCTCGTTCATTTTATTCAAAAATCAATCATAAATGAATTTTAGAAAAAACAAACAATAAAACTTTATTGTCAAATACAAGATCTGACGTTGACAATGCAGGCAGATTCAGATTTCGAAAAAGATTATTTAATCGGGTACAGGTCCGGTTCCGGTTCCGAGAAATTTTATTTAGTCAGGTCCGGGTTCGGGTTCGGGTCTGAAAATTTTGGACCCGACGGGCTCTGCCAACTACATTAATATTTATTACACCAAGAGTACGACATATATTTCAACGAAACACAAATTTTCAATGTCCTCCAGTATCTCAAAGAACTATTCAACGGTTAGCAGCAGACTCAAGTCGATAACCGACAGATGCCTATATATAATAATAAATATGAACACTTGCAAATATCATGTTTGAAATTTGAAAAAAAAGCAATATTTTAATAAATATTTACAAGTCTATCTTAGTTTATGTATGTGAAAAAAATATCAGCTTCTTCGTTCAAAGATCATCGTGTGGATAGATGAATTCGATTAACAATGAGACAACTCTCATGAATAAATAGCATTTGCTGAAGCTAATTCTTAAAATACCCACAATAAAATTGTGACAAACATTATCTCAGCAGTGGCGGATTTCCAAAAACGGAAATTTCCTAGCTAAATATGCATATTTCGGAAACGAGAGGGAGGAAAAATTAAAGTTTTAGAAAACATCGGAAACTTTCGTAAATATTGCAATATTATCCACTATAAGCCAAAATCAAACTAAAGTAATTTCCAGCTAATGACGGAAAGTACTCGTGAATCTACTCTTTGCTTTGGTTTTAATTTGCTGTCATATTATTAGTTATTTTCGAAATTAACGGGAAATTTCTTGTTTTATATGAAGCTGATTTCAGAAATTCCCACGATATTTTGTTGGGTGGTATTTGCAATTATGCTATTTTCTGGTAATTTTCTTTTGCACGTAATGGCAATTACGGAAATTTCAAAGAAATTTCTGTTGGCACTCTTGTGTGTCTTTTAATAGTGTGACAGAAATTTGGTATTTTCGGAAATCTGAACATACCTCAAATTAATTCGACAGAGAAACAGATCATCTTTAATAAAGTCTACCTACACGATTTTACATAATACTGACATCAGTTTTTTGTATTATCCTTTAATATTTAGGCCTAAAAAATGAACTGCAACGTCATCTCAATCTCACTTAATTGTTTAGACTAGATGAAAAAATCGTTAATAGTAGCGGAAGAATAATAAACGTCGATGCCATTCATTTTAACTTTCAGGACGTTTCACATTCGGTGTGCAACTGCTGAAAATAGAACGTCTGAGCCTCGAACTCTCTGTTTTACTCAACTGATAATTTTTTATAAGTCAGGATTCACTTCCTACTAGAAAATAAGTAAAATTTTGAATGACACATTGACACTATCTATATTTGGATCGATAATAGATGTTCAATGATTCTAATGGATATCACACGTCAATGAGAATTATCATTTTTGACGATTACTTTCTTTTAGAAATTCTATTTGATCAAGGCTTATTATAGGAGATGATATTTAGAGAAGCCACTCAATACGTTATTCAACTTAAATAAACTATGAAGTCATTGTCTATTATCTAATCTGTGGATTAGGTATGTGAATATCGGTTAATAGTTGTTGAGTAATCAATGTTTCAAATATAAATGAAAAAGATTCATCTTGGTTTGTTAGTTGCTCATTGTAAAAAAAAACTTATTTTTCACATTATGAGACTGAAATTTATGCTTATAACCAATCCTGTGAGCATACTAGATTTTTCAATGAACTTAATTTTCAATTACACCAATGATGAAGTGTTTCTAAGTTCATTTACACTACGATCTAAATAGTAGAGAAAAACATATAGGTGAATTTCTTGTCTTTTCTTCATTACATAGATCTTGTTTGTTTGAGGTATTCGATTACATAAGCACTTCTATATCAAGTAGAACTTATTAGTTAATAAAGGAATAACTCGCTCTAAGTACTGTTTGATTAAGCTACTATTCCATATTAATGTTCTAACCATACATCGCAGCGCTTGTCAGGATTCCAGCGAAAAAATTATTTGCAAAGGACGTCCCCGTCGGGATTTATCAGGACACTGCGATGTATGGTCCTGCCGTAAAATGGCGTATTAATAAATTTCAAAAATGAAGTTATTTGTGAAGTCACTAACGTCTTATTGAAATAATTCCGTTCTCTATGCTCTCCAACTGCGTGAAATGCGGCATGAAAATAAAAACAATCAAGTACTGACACAACCAGCAAATCGAATACATATTCACGTTCATTATCACTATCTCAGGATATCAAGTAAGGTAATTAATTTTCTCTCGTATTTATCACATTTTTAGATATATGTACGATGCCGTCTGCAGTCTTATATTGACTCTTGAATCACGACACAATGCAGAATGCTTTAGTAAAGTTACGGTTATTCGTTGCTATCGAATAAGGATATAAATAAATCCCAAGTATTTACTTCAGAAAGTGTTTTATGGTAGGCTTCATCCATAGAACTATAAATCCATTATATGATTCTTATGCCGCACAACAAAGTTGTTTAATGAAGAACCCGTTTAAGATATCGATAAAATTATCTTATATTTAGTATTCATGCCGTAGAGTACGACAATGCGTACGGGTGTCTGAATGACGTACCATGTTAGATTATGCAACTAGATATGCGCTGATAACTCTATTCATTAAGTTCTGTTTCTTACAGCCGAACTACTTGACAATTGTTTCTGACAGCATGGAAATGGAATAATTTAGTTTCAACTTAAACGATAATATTTTTCCAATTTTCATAAGGAAATGATCGTCTTTCTTTTAGAGTAGATGCTTCAATATAGAATTGACAAAAAAAGCATTCACTTTGAATATGTTATAACTGTCAGACTAAATTTTGATCCCCCTATTCACGACGGATGATGCATATAAAATAATTTACTACTGATGATTATGACTATCGAATTATTTTTTAACGCGATTATTTTGGCATTATCTTCAATTAGTTTTCTTATTTCGATATTTATTCTGATTGCAATATTCATTTATATTCGTCCATTATTATCCAATATGGCAATTCTTCTCACATGTAATTCATATATCAGTCTAGTCTTAGGCACATTGATGATGATTATTATATACAGTTATAGTATATATTATAGTTTGAAATCGTCGGACTTTTATAATGACTCTTTATGTCCATTACGAGGATATTTTCTTCACGTTTTTATCTGTGCATTTTTTTATTCGTGTCTTCTTCAAGCTATATTTCGTCTATTTCGCGTTGCCTTCTATAAACTAAACTCAAGAAAATCTCACTATTTGTTTTTGATTGGAATATTTCTTACATGGTTCATCGCATTTCTTTATATTCTACTTCATTTACTTAAACATGACTTTGAATATACTTCTCTTGCCTATGGTTGTTGGATTTCATTCGCTAATGTTTATGGACTTTTTCAAGCTCTACTTGTTATGTATGTTGGTCCTAATTCGACTGTATGCTTAATATATGCTTATATTGTGCGATACTCGCGTCGAAAAACTCATATTCAACCACACCAACAAAAACTTAATAGTCGAGATCTGATTATTCTTAAACGTATTGTTATTATTGTACTTGTTGCTATGGGCATTGGTATAGCTACACTGATTACATTCCTCGTTTATATTATTACTAATTATTTAGTTCCAACGGCTTATCATTTACAAGGATTGAGTATATCCGGTGGATTTTTTATGGGATCTGTTGGCTTTGCATTTATTACACCACAAATAAAGGACATATTTCTAATGAAAAAACAAAGAATAGCTCCTGTGATTGCCGTCGATGTAATACTTTGAATGTCGGCCTAAATACTTGGCACATGCTGTTTTATTTTGAATTTAACATTCGCCTCCGAAAAAAAAATTTTTTTGCGTCACCACTTATGAACAAAAAAAGAAAAGATGGATTTTTTTGATAATAAAAATGCATTATTAAAATTCTTATCTTTAATCTTAATCATTCGATAATTATCATCGGTGAATCTTCGTTTTATAATTGCAGTTGAAAAAAAGGAAAGAAAAATGTCGTTAGGTGGTCGATTAATCAGACATTTACTTCCTTGCTAGTCGAAACCGGAAAATTCCGATCCTATTCTCCATGAAAAGAAAAGCAACGAAGCAAAACATGACGTATGGCACGATTCGTCCTCTTCTCTTTTTCTTTGTGTCTATCAACACGAGGTCATCCATATAGAACATTCGAACACGTACAATTGATCTTCACAGTCACATAAATTATTATTGCCGCTTTGTTAAATGGAAGAATACTTTAGTTATTTTCTTCTTATCCTGTTCAATAGTCAGATAAGAGAATAAAAAATTATAGTTGTTTACTAGGTTGAGTATCCTTATGAATGATCGCTAAACACCAACTGGGAGCGACTCTTTGAATCACACTCTCTTCATGTGAGAGAGAATAACAGCCGTCATCATAATAATTGTTACACAATAAACGAAGATGAAATTCTTGTCATTATTATTTTATCGATAAACATATGTAAGCGAATGATAATTATATAAATAAAAAAAAAATTTCTTCTATTTTGCTGCTTTTTGATTATTATTATGTTCAAGTATATCTTAAAGTGGATGCGTCAATTCTAATCTCTGTTGAGTTCCACTAGTTTTATGATCTTTCCTCTCTTATATTCTTCTATTTTTTAAATGAAAAAAAGAAGTGAAGTGTGTGCGTGTGTGTGACGTTGCGGTGCTGCTCTCTTCAGCAGTAGTTATAGTCGAGCCGAAAGATAAGACCGTTTATCAGTCTATAACTGCTGCCTGCCTTCTTGTGTCAACAACAAGAAGTTCCATGTGCCACATACACGCATACAAAATTCTCTTTCGTGCTCTCTTTCGTTTTTTTCTTCTTCTTCTACTTTGCTTTGTAGTGCTCGTAAAACTCGATTATTTCTGGCAGTAACCTTCTGTTTTTTTTCTTCTTTACTTATTATCATTTCGTATTTTACGAAAAAAACGACTGAAGCAAACGAACGGCAGTACATTTGTATCAAGCGACCGAGGTAATCTCCTTTTTTTTGTCTTGTTTACTCCATACATTTTCGTTCGCAGACTAAATCTGAAAGTAAACACGCGGAACGTTGTTTCCTGGAATTCATGTCTTCGTATTCGGTAGTAAAGACAATGTTCGTGTTGAAGAAGAATAAGAAGGAATAATCCTTTTCTTCGTCTTTTTTCTTCCCTGTAATAGTAGGCTTCTTCCATAATCTCTGACCTTTTTTCGCAGTCCTTCTTTCTCCTTTCGCGCTTTTTTTCTGTTTGTGTGTGTGTGTCATCTATCTTTCTTTATTGTATTCTTATACGCTTCCCAAGAACGTGTCTGCTACGAAAAATGTCAAGCTTTAAAAGACAATGATACACAGTGTCGTCGGCAACCGAGATATGATCATCAGATGATGATTCTTCTTCTTCTTCTTCTTCTTCGTCTTTTCGTTCGTGTCTCTTTCTTTTTCTTTTTTCTCCTAATTGTTGACACAATACAACGACCAAATTCCGAGCGGCAGAGTACACACGCATACATTCGCTCTGAACATTGGCTTTGCTTCCTCCCACAATGATCAACCTCGTCTTCTTTTTTTTTGTATTTCAACATCTCATTGTCAATCCCTTAAATGTGCAACAATGTTTCTTATATACATCGCGGGATTTCTGTTTCGTGTGTATGTTTTTCTTCATTTATGTCCTGCTATTTAAATTGTAAAGAGTCAGATCGCGTGTATATATCTATCTATTTATGATGTGCAATGCATGTATCTCTTGAAAATGAATGACTATTTCATAGATATAAACCCGTAGGCTATATTCATAGTTGTCATCACACCTTTATATATATATATATATGCTATTGGAGAGGATTGAAAGTGGTTATTTTCAATTCCACATGCACCAATCCCTACCGTTACATGCGCATTCATATATACACGCATTTATCTTTTTTCTGCTCTCTCTCTCTCTCTCTCTCTCTCATTCTGTCGATCGACCTGTGAAGCATCATCATCATCACCACCACCGTATTGCCGGTGTATATATATATATAGGAAAAGAGAGATAGAGGAGAGGAGAAGAATAATAATGGATAGAGTGTCATCATAATTCGTGACGAATCGAATCATGCACGATGTTTTTTACAGTCAGGCAGGTAAATACAGTGGAGAAGAGAGAAGAGCCAGAAATATAAGCATAGTGTATAATGTTGCTGGCAGTTTGTTTAAAAAAAAAGCGTTCATCCGTGACGTGCAACGATGTTAGTGATTGGTAGAACTTTTGTCTCAGTACCTCCCACTCTCTTTCTCTTGACGCTACCATTATCATCACCGACTGTCTGTCTGTCTGTCTGAGCACATCGAAATATAAAGATGAGATATTGCAGTATAGTCGTCGACAAAGAGAGACAGAACGAGCAAACGAAATGAATGTCCACTACTCCTACTAATACTACAACTACTACTAGTACAACTACACCCGTTTACTCCTTGTTCTCGTAATTATCTATCGGTGAACGGACACACACACACACACGAACATAGAACAGCAGTGCAGATTTCTCTTTCTCATCAAATGGATTTTTTCTCGTTCTTCTGATTTGCATTCGATAGATCGAAAGAGAAAGTAATATTCTCTCTTTCTCGTCATTTTCGTTTGTTGTCTATTCATAAGATAGATAGCAGAAAAAAAAGAACGATGATGCTAGCTACTGATGCTGTCTCTGCTTCTTCCTTCGACAGGTAAGGTAATGCGTCAGTTATTTTTTCCTTTTTTTTCCTAGAGCGCAATAATCATATTACTGTTATTACTATACTGATGGTGATCCTCTTTCGTTAGTGTGCATGTTTTTTTCGTCTTTGTATTTACATATGAAAAAAACAGAAGAAAGAACAATTATTTCTTGCAGAAACCTGAGAGAGAAAAAGGTACGATTAAAGAAAGTTTCATGATCCATGTCCTAATGGGATTAACGATACTTGTAAATATGATTATTGATTCGTTTGTTTTGCTCTCTCCCTCTCGCATCGTCTATTAATCGATTGGTTATATCGCGCATAGTTGATGCCATTGGTTCTTATTACTACTCTGTTCTTTCTTTTTTGTATCCTTTTAGAAGACATCAACAACATCATCGTTTTAATATCTTTGATAAAAATACAAATAACACAATGGATTATTTCCTAACCAATACTGACGATATCAGGTAAGAATGTTTACTCGATTTGACTGCTATTACCGAAAAACGGATATCCGAATGTCTTTTGTTTACATTATAAAATCGACTATTTGTATTTTATGTTGACAAAGATTAAAAGTCTTGGCATAATGTTAATCCACCTATGAATCTTTGCATTTCATTTTCTCGTCACATTTTTGTGTCTTCGTCTTCTTCTTCTTCTTTGCTTTTTTTTCTTCTCTCTTTCTCTGTTAAACTACCGATGCGTATCGAACTGTATAATAATGCTTTTTGGGGGCATTTTTGTTGATATCGGTACTAGATAAAGAATGTCTCTTTCTCCTTCTCTCTACCATCTTCAATCAACGAGCTAACGTGAACGATCGTGTCTCTTTTTCGTTACCTGTCGCAGTGACGCCCCTCTAATCGCATCGTGCACATATATACATTTATACATATACATATTTCGAGAGAACAGAACAAGAAATCTTTACGCTCTTCTTCTTCTTCTTTAATCACAAAGTAGTGGTCAATCGATGCAACAGAGTAATGGGAGAAAAAAAGGAGAGTAAAGTCTAATGTCATGCCTGGTCGATGTCTGACCATATGAATTATCATTTGATTCAATCGACCTCTCTTGCTTTCTCTCAACATGTGAATATGTCTGCTTCATTGGTGTCTATGCCGCCTTTAGGCTAATGACTGTTGATGTGAAAAGATCTTTATCAGATTTAAATTTTCCAAAATTTTAATATTTATTGTTTTTCATTTTAACACTCTTGTTCTGTCGATCTTTTTCATTGTTTATAAATGTATGTTAAATAAACATTGAATATTGACTCTCATATTTATGATTACCTTAATAAGATAGGATATCACCAACAAATGATAATAGCGATGCTATAGAAAAGTGCTATTCAATATATATATATATATCAATAAGCTCTTTTATTCTAATTTTATTTCAGTGATTGTGATGATCAATCGGACAAGTCAACTTCAAATAATAATCATGCTAAAAATCATACACAAAAATCATTACTTGGAGAAAATACTGGAAGAAGTAGCAGGTAATACGGAGTTATTCAATATGACTTTGTTGTCTATCTAAGTGCGACTATAACAGATGGCTCCACTAGCGTTTGCTGTTATCAGGGCTGGGCGATTGTCATAAACCCTCAATATTTAAGAAAGTTTCGTTTTTTTGCTAAACATAAACCTCATATGTCGATTTTCTTGCTTGATTTTAATCGAGATTACTGCTCTGTTCCCGAACAGTTCTGTAAATCGTCAAATTTAATATTTACGATAATTTTTGCTCTTGCACTCATTTATCCGAACCGTTCTTGAGCGTGGATCCAAGAGATTATATCGATGTACCATTCTCCGATAGATGTCAGCAGCCTAAAAAATTCTTATATGATTTTTCTAGACGTAAACAATCGGCTCCTCGTTCGCGGCTTGTCCGTCAATGTGACGAATGTGACTTTACATCATCCATGACAAGTGAATTTAAAACTCATATGAAATTCGAACATGGACATGATCAAGTATTTTTATGTGATTTATGTCGATATTATTCATTATCATCATTTGATTATCAATTACATTTAAATTCACATCAGTAAAAGAACGAAAACCTTAATTTTTTCTATATGTTTTTCTTATTTAAAAATAGAAATAATGTTTCAACATCTTCATCAACAAAATTAAACATATCACGTGAACAACAAGTTGACTCCGATGGTGAAATGGAAGATGATGATTCAATAAATATTTTTTCCAAAGAACAACATCCAATTCTCTATGAACACGATGAGCAAATGTCCGACGATGAACAAGTAAGACTATTAACACTCTGCATAGGAGTTTTACCGGATCTTTTGTTTTTTGCTAACCTAATATATTTAAAAATTATTCGAAAAGTATGTGATCATAACCGAAATTTACGTTCCAAAAAGAAAACACAATTCCGGAATGTGCCATTGCAGCAGAGGTTAGTCACGTTCAGGGTGGCCAGATCTTTTGAAAAGTAGGGAAAAAATCTGAAATTTGAAGTCCTCTTTGCATTTCTTCTGATTTTCGTACCATATTCTGATTTTTCCTGATTTTAATACTTTCTTCTGATTTTTTTCCGAATTCGAAACTATTTCAGATCCCAGTTCTTCTAGTGCAGTTCAGTACAATTATTACGCATTACTATTATAGATGCATATTGCGGCACCTTACTTTTCTCAATTATCCGTTGGTAATTTCTGACTTATATAGGCAACTTCAGCTACAGCAATACACTAGAATTTGATAAATTTCTTTTCTTGATTTCAAGAATCTTATCTCATTGAACATTCCACAAATAAAAACAAAATTATCTATTGAATGTTATTAATATGGTTGAATTAGATTGTGAAGAGAAACAAATCGAAGTAAATTAGTTAGCCACAGCAATATCATTTCGACATATAAAGGAAAAAAAGAGTTTTTCGTAAAGATTCGTTATCGATTGATGAATATTCATCTTTACAGTGACAAATCTTTGGACATGACGTACCAGTTAATGCCAGCATCTTATACAGAAGTTGCTATTTCACAAAAATTGATCTTTCTGATAAACTTCTGACTTTCCTAAAAGAATTTCTGATCGTTTTCTGATTTTTCAATTTTCGATCTGGCCATCCTGGCCCCGTCAAATCGATTATATACTCAGGGTTACTGGCTATGTGTTCAGTTATTGTCTATCATAGCATATCTTTTTTTTCTTGTCCTGCTCGTGCGCGATCGAATATATGCTTCTCATATTACACAGATTGATAGTACCCATGGGACCGGTAAAATCAGATCATCATGATGCTGACTTCAATCGAAGAGACTACGATTTATCGATACAAACTTCTGTTCGGAAGAAAAAAACGACTAAATCAGATATTGAATATCTTTCTTGACTTTATCTTAGGATTGAAGTTGGCACTTGTTTTACCATAATTTCACTTGAAAATTGATCTCTGTCAAGTCTGTGGACATCACTTTGTATATCATCGTTTGATCTTGTTTCTGTCTACTAAATTTTATGACATAATAACTAACAAAAGAATTAAATATGATAATTAACTTGTGTTTCGTTTCGTTTCGTTTTTGTCTGTAACAAAAAAAAAGAAAATTTGCATGTCAAAGTCTTTATTTTTCTTTACATTTCTAAGTGTAAAAGAAAAACAGCAGTCGAACAGTTACTATTACAAGATATTTGCATAAAATAACTTCTTCGGATTAAACTATTATTCTATGCATATTTAACAGTTTCATTTTTCAATCATATATATATATATATATATTCAGTAGATGCATTTGATTAATTACTTACATTTGAGATCATAAAAATGGATCAGATTTTATGATTGAAAAGAATCATAGTCTATGTCAGAACAATAATCTGAAGTGAATTTTTAATTTCTCGCACAATAGAGAAAATCATTAATGATGTGTGAAGCTTTTTCATAGTTATAAAACAAAAAAGCAACCTACAGCAAAAAGGAAACGAAGAAGAAGATTTATCAGCGATGAGATTAATTCGACTTTCTTTCTTATCATTTGTCTTCTTGAATTGCAGGTGCATCTTTTTTTTCGATTAAAACAATCATGTAGCAATGATTAAAAACTAATACAAATTTCTTTCGCTCTTTTCTAAATGTCTTCTCGAATGAATATGAGAACTTGCGCTCACGCATGTAATTCTATTTTAGCACTATACCATGATGTATTTCTTTTTCGTTTGATGCGTACAAAAGAGTATAACAATTAGGAGTAGTTCTGTTTTTTTTTTTGTTGTACACTGACACCTGCTCGAAAGATCACTTTTTCGGTTATGGCTGTTATTATTGGGTACTCATAAAATAAGCGAGAGAATACAGATGGCATCGCCTTTTTTTCTCTTTCTCTCTCTCTCTCTATCTCAACCAATCAACATTCATTTTTCTCTATGCTCGTTTTGTATGTATATATATAGAATCCTTCAACTAGCACAAGCAAGAAACTTAATCTATCAGTTACTTCTTCACATTCTAATACAACACAACAAACATCATCAGTACCTGATCGCAAACGTCCATATAACGTATCTGTTGATCCAGCCCGATACCGTCGTGTACCAGATCCAGATGATGCAACTGCTGGTAAGCGTGAATAGATTTTCAATAGCTTATCTCTTGAAAGAAATGATATACAAAATTTCATTCTTTTCTTTCAGTAAAATTTGCTTGTTCATTATGTGGTAATTTATACAAATGGCGAAAAAGTTTAAATAAACATTGGAAAGAAAAACACAACGACGAAAGTCCACCGCCACTTGACGCACCAGTTACAATTCGACCACCGAAACCGTCAGCAAATACAAATATTCAATCTAAACTATTGAATCGAACAAGTGACATCTTACCACAATCATCAATGAATCCACCAGCATCATTAGCTCCACCGCCGCCTCCGCCTCCAGCACCACACCATCCAGCATTTCCATTTAATCCCTATTCATGGATTAATTTTGCTTCTCGAAATGATTTTCAACCCATCTATCCATCAGCAACACCTACGGATCAATCATTAAATCTTCCATTGGACTTAACAATAAAATCGACAAATAAAACAACAACAACAACAACAACATCATCACCAATATCAATCGAACAAAATCAACTAAAAAAACATCATCGCGATAGTAGTAGTAGTAATGAAGAACAACGCGATAGTTCACATTATAATCGTGCTGATAGTGATGATGACGATGATGATGATGGCCATTCCGAACATGCATCATCTTCAAGTCCGCCAAATGCATATGGACAAAAAATATTTATTTGTTCTATATGTGATCAACGTTTTCTTGCTGTTGAAACTGTCAATGAACATTTCTTGAAAAATCATCTTCTCGAATTAGAAAATGAAATAGCTGGTAAATCACCGCCGCGCAATACAAATGTTGCACAACAAAATGAAGAATGGAATTTAAGCGATCCAGTTAACCCATTGAAATGTATTCAATGTGACTTTGTTGGTCGTTGGCCAACCGAACTTCAAAAACACGCTGCTTCACATTCAACATCGCGACCATTTAAATGTCTTGTTTGTTCATTAACTTACAAGTGGCGGTGGGATTTAGCTAAACATTGGGATCGTGCGCATGCATGCGGTGTTAAAGGTATTAATTTAATAAATCCTTATAAGAAACGTGATCGTGATCAAGCACGTTCCATGATGGAATTAACACCAACGCCAACTACAAAAATCAATGGTGATCATCATTCAACTTGCTCATCGATATCATCATCGTCAACAATAAAAAAGAATTGTTTACGAAATTCCGATGATGACGATCATAGTCAGCATTCCAGTATGTCTGATAATGATGAACAAGTTCAACCACCACCACCACCACCACAACAGCACTACCACCATCACCATCAACCACCGATTAAACGTATTAAACAAGAGGATGAAAAGCATTTATCATTGTTATCAACATTTTTACCACCTCCACCCCCACCACCGTCAACAACAACGGCCGCGGCTGCTGCTGCAGCATCAAATATGTTTTTTCCACCACCTTCATTTTTCTCTCATCATCCAATGTTTTCATCGTTTGTCAATCCATCATTATTACTACAACCAAAATTTAATTATGGGTCACGCTCCTCTCAAATGCCGCTCAATGCAAGTTTAGATTTATTTAAACAAGCATCTGCTTTTATTCAACGAACACAATCACCAAATTCTTCAAGATCATCATCACCAAGAACATCATCACCTTTACAACCGCCGCAACAGCAACAACGAATACATGCTGTTGCTGCTATGGTCGCAGCAGCTAATGGTAATAGTAATCACATTCTTAATCATCATCATCAACAACAACAACAACAACAGCAGCAACAACAGCAACAACAACAACAACAATTACAACAACAACAACAAAGAAAATTTGAAAAAGAAGAAAGAAATTTTCAATGTCGTTGGTGCGATTATCGTGGTCGATGGAGAAGTGAATTAATACAACATATGAGATGTCATCATGCTAGAGATAAACCGTATCATTGCTCAGCTTGTCCATATGCTTCAAGTTGGAAATGGGATGTTCAAGTAAGAAAATTGAATCTACTAACAGCTAAATGACTTATCGTCTATTACCTTTTTTAGAAACATGTTAAAAAACAACATGCTCATGACACAGCAAAAATTGTTGAACTACCCGATAAATATTTATTTCAAACAACTCTGAAAGCAAAATATGAAGGAACCGACGATCGAGCCTTGGCACCAGCACCATTGACTGATGAAGATTATAGTTTTTTTGGTGCTGATGTTCAACAAAAATTATCATCAATGAAATATACACGTGATCGTACATTAGCTTGTCAACAATGTCCATTTGCTGCAAATTCAATGGCTGAATTACGGCGACATTTAATTGTTCATTCAGCTGAAAGTCCGTATCATTGTTTTAATTGTGATTATAAATCGAAATGGAAATGTGATGTTAAAAAACATATGCGTCTATGCAATCATCATGGACCAGTCTTAGTTGGACGTAAAGCTATGGCTAAAGTTATGGAAGTAAGAAAGACAAGAAAATAAAATCAATAAATAAAATTTTTATTTTTATTTTTTTGTAGAGTCTTGGTCTAGTCATTGGTAATAATGATTTAGCAAAGACAATACCAGCCGATAAACAAAATGTTGCTGCACTTGCAGCTGCTGCTATGCAAATGTCATCATTCTTTGCTCAACAACAGAAAGAACAACAAAAAAACAACAACGATATTATCGATGAAGATGAAGAAATTGTTGATGAAGAAGAAGAAGAAGATGGTGGCGGTGGTGATGACGATGATGAAAATAATAGCTTAATTATTGTTGATGAAAATCAACAACAAGATGATATTGATAATAAACAAAAACGTATAACAACAAGCTCGCGTACACAAAATAATAATCTTCGTTGTCGTCAATGTGATTATGAAGCTGACGATCTATCGGATTTACTTGTTCATCGTAAAGCACATGCATCCATGAAATATAATACAAATTTTGATCAAACTTTTCAACAAGAAAAAATTCTATCGAATAATAATAGTGATATTGAAAATGATGATGAAGAACAAGAAGAAGTAAGGCCATTGTTCTAGCACATATTCCATACCGAACGACCTAATTCTAGCTCTAGTGCTCTATGAATGATGGTTGTCAAAATTTTATTCAATACATTATCGACTGTTTTTCATCCTCTTTCACCTTTTTTCGGTATCGAACAAAATATTTTTGTCTTACTATAAGTATTTCGGAGATAATAAAAAAGTACTCTCCGGACATGAAAATAAAATCATTCAATGTGAATTAGTCAAAAGGTAAAACAAACCAAAAAACTAAAACACAATTTCAATAGAAACTTTTACGAAATTGCCAGAGATCATGTGAGAGTGTGTCCGGTGTTTAAAATATTCGTCATCATGTGTTTGTCTTGAATTTTTATGACACATTGAATAATTAAAATTTTGTTATTTTTTGTAGGAAGAAAAAAATCGTGATATTCAATTAGATGAAAAAATGTTTGACTATGGTATGTTGAATATAAATATTATTTTTATGATAAAAAGAAACCTTATACATTCACTATTTAGAATTACATTGGCTAGAAAATAATCCGTTAATTAAACAATTAACAACAGGTGATAGAAGAAGAGTTTTTATTATTATTATTTAATAATTTTTGTTTTAGTTCAACAAAAAACTCGAACTATTGTTTTTAAATGTTCAAACTGTAATTATACTATTAACAATAATCGCCAATATTTTCTTAATCATCTTGATCATCAACATCCAGAATTGTTACAAGTAGACATTGTTTTTTAAATAAAATGATCAAATAAATTAAATTTTCTTTTTGTAGAATTATTCATGATCATCGAAAATAAATATTTATGTAATTCATTAGTCAGATATTATGCATTTTCACGGTCTTTCTGTCTTCAACGAACTGCATTCCATGCATAAATATTTATATGTGTGACTTCAGATAAATTTTTCCTGTACATTGTCTGTTTGTTTGCACTATTTATTCCCTTTTTGTTTTTTGTGTCTAGCCGTTCCAATTTTGCTTTATCCTATTCTATTCTATTATAACCTGTATCGTTATTGTTTCTGTGTAATTTTCTGTTTGTTTTTTTTAATCGAGACTACGCAGCATAAGATCGAAAATAAAAAAATTGATTTTTAACAATGATGTTAGATTCGAAGTTGCTGTTAAGATTATTTAACGCAAAAAATTGGGAGACTTTGGTAGATACATTTTTGTTTTGATACTTATGGCAACAAATTGATCTTTATTGTTCATGTTGGGGGTGTGGCACTTCAAGTAATCGATTCAATGTTTCTTTCTATTATCAGGAAGAGTCTTTTTTTTTATCTCGTACTTGTATCCCGTAGGAATTGAATTCATAAATACTTAACAATCCTATGAATATGAAAAGTATCGTAGGAAAATCGAGCAATCTAGAATATATGGATATACTTTAGCGCTTCTTGTTTCTCGAACTTTATCGACAAAGAACAATCTAGGCTCGCGTAAGGCAATTACGTCGTACAATATAAAACATGACTAATCATGGTCTCTCGTGGCTAAAAATGAAACTAAGCGTCCTTGAAAAATACAAGGTGCCTAATATTTCAGTCAAACGAGGGCATATACATTTTTATTACTTCCTGAAAACAGGCATCTGCCATTTGCACGCTATTAGTTAAAATGAAATTTTCATCGAGATCTGAATTCTTCTGTGGTAAATTCTCCTGTCGGGTACGACAATAAAGAATTGAATATAAATATTTTATAACTGCGAAATTTCCATTGTGCAATGGAGTTCAACGGAAGCTATTTTTCTATTCTTTTAAATTCCCAATACACCGTTGAGAATAAGACGAACAGAATGAGTCGACATTTTTTCAAAACATTATTCAGTCGTCATGATGCTACAGTAGACATGATATATATATATATCTATATATTGTAGCCAGTGTGTCTACAAAAACACTGGCTACAATGTATTTTTACTTCGAATTTAATACATATTATCACGTATGCAATTTTCAATACTATTTTTAAAAGACATAATCCTACTTTCTCTTATCCATTTATACGTGCTCTACGTTAACTATTTAAGTAAAAAATCCCGAAGGCCGATACACTTCAATTTATTTTAATATATGACATGTTACTATCTTCTTCTTTTTTTTGTTTAAGACAAAATTTTCGACGATTGTCGTTAATGCTGATTCTGTAACAAATAAACAAAACATTATAATGATTTGCGGGAACATTATTCTCTGTGCACTATTTACTGTATTGATAATTCAAGGTCGAACATCCATCGGTTAGATTTTGTTTCCAATGGACTTTTCTTAAATTCATATTTTTTTAGGTTATCCGATGAAACCTAGTGATTTAAAAGCATTATTAAGAGAAGCATTAGCAGTTAATTTTTGTGCACGCATGGTACCAGTGACAAGACCAATTCCGTTACGGTTCCGTCGTACTCTAGCTAAACAACAATTTCAATGCGTTATCACATTAGATTGACCACTTTTCCCCTAACCTAATTAATTAAGCATGAGTTCAAATAAAGGCTGTATTTCATCTTTTGCTTTTTCTATGCGTACTAGTACAAGATGAAAAACAAATAAAAATTTGATTGTTTACGTGAATCTATGTACTTGAAAAGTCAAGTGTTTGAATAATTTCTTTTTGATACAATGAAGATGTCTATTAGTCTTATCGACTAGTGTCTAATTTAATATTTAAACATCTGAAAACAGTAAACTGATCAATAGAAAAAGTCACTATGACAAGTTCTGGTGAATACAGATGAAGTGATTATTTCATTTTGAAATATTTTGTTTTCATAACACAACAGGACAAACAAAGAGTAGTGGTAAAAAGATCCGATACTTGATTTTCAATTCTTCAGAATCAGCATAGACTATCGTATTATGTAAATAATAGTTCTATATTTAATCGAAAAAAAAATATAAAGTATAAATAATAATAAAATTTCATTGATATGTTTCTTTCTGTGTTTTTTTTGACTCAAACAGGTTGTTGTTGACTTTGAATTTGTTCGATGGACGATGTTACTGCTAGAACAGGATTAGTCGATTCTGTTTCTAATGGAAGGTGTTTTCGCGTTATTTGATTTGGTAGCTTTCCTAAATAGAATAATGCTCGTGGTACATTTGTACTTCGCCGGAGTGAATATGCATAATCAGGATCGATACTATCAGTAGTGATTGGTTGTCGACAACTAAAATCTGTCATGCAACGTTGATTTCTAACGTTGTTAAAAGAATTTGTACGATCGATTGCTCGTGTATATATGTGTGGGATACCAGGTGTTTTCGATGAAGAATATTCTTCTGGTGGATGTGCAACATACCGACCAGCGTATTCACTAGATAAGAAATGAAATAAAAGAAAAATGACTACAACGAAAAGGTGAAAAACAAGGACATGCACATGCTACAATGATTTTATTTTTGCAACAACATTCACACCGTTACTATCGAACAGTTATGTGGCCTATAAGTGACTATTTTTTTTAGCAAAAAAGTCCAAATGGAATTTGATTTCGGGAAGTGAACGAGAACTTACCTCATTTCCGGCATGGTGCGTTGACGTCGAAGACTTTGACTTTGTGAGCGTTTTCTTACTATAAGACCCCAACTAGTCGGTGCTGCTTCTAGCGGATGATCACTACGTTCTGGTATCCAACGCTTTTCTAATATTAACCATTTGCGTTCTGATGTATCCTTGAAAATATGTGATCATCAATACAATATTAATTAGAAAAACGTTTTCTTACTTGATATTCTCCATAAGCTCCTCGTTTATTATATTGTTCATCGTAGCTTTAATCAAATAAAGATTAAAAATAGTAGGAAACAACTTTAGATGTATTTTCACCTGCTAATATGTTGTTTTCTATCGTCAATATCATGATGATCAAGAATCAATCTGCCAGGTTGTTGATTGTGTGATGCAAGAAGTTTACGTCGTAAAACAGTATCCGGAACAGAGCCGACATGTGCTGGATAATCAATAGTGTACATGGTTTTTGATCTATGTAGTGATTCGTTAAACTAAATAAATAATCAAAAATAATTACGTATTAGCTGAGATGATTAAACTCACTTTTAATTGATCTTCATACCAATTTCCAATAAGAACATTATTACTGAATGGTCGTTTGCCACGAAATTTTTCTGGATGTACTGGTATAATTGGTACGTTTGCGTAGGTTCCATCTTTTGGATTGAAAAATCGATCAAATTTCGATACCATGTTAAGAGTAATCTTCAATCAAAAAGTATGAAATACATTCTATATTAAAGATTTCGTAGCCATATGATATGTTACATCGAAATGATTTTTTTATAGCTTTGAATTTCGAGTGATTTCTATGTGAAGAAAACGAAAGAATCAATTAGCATTTTTATTTGTTTGAATTCTTATCAACATCTTATTCGAAATATTTTTTTCTAGGTCATGTTAGAGAAGAAAAAAAGAAAGATTTTCTTAGGATTCAGAGATTTCATTTGAAAAGTCAAATATACATAATACGATCGTCTTAAATATTTTTAATTTAGTCAGAGCATATATTACAATTAAAGTATCATGCTTTGACAGAGAAAAGATTAAAAAATTGACTCAAGTATTAATATATCGCTCACTTGCTAAAATTTCATCAGGGTGTAGATATTTTTCTCTTATTCTTCAAAAACATATTTTTTTTAAATTTTCTACCATTGTCATGCATAATAGAAATGTATTACTTGACGACTCACATTGTTTTGTATTTATTATTTCGTTATGCTAGATGTCTCTAGAAGCATGTACGATTTTTTCCGGAGAATAGTCTGATGTAGTATTTTTGTGTTAAACTTTTCTAGTTCTCCTCCATACACACTTCTACGTCATGATATAGACTGAAAATTCCAAATAAATTTGCTATAGGTTTTTTGCTGAGAAACAAAATAATTAAATAAGAAAAAATATAAATATGATCAGTTGGTCTTGTCTCCTTTTTTTCTCATCAGTGTAACTAAATCTTGCAAATAATATTATTTAAATTGTAATTGATAAGATGGTTTCCTGTTCATGACTTTTAACTAATAATTCGACTAAATTCACACTATATTTTGATCATGCTTAGTAAATGTTGTTATGAGGCACGTTTTTCATTGCGAAACTGTTGGTGTTCGATTTTATTTGACGCCAATAAAAATTCTTCACGTCACAGAGAACGGAGGTGTATGATTAATGTAGGCCTAAGATTTTTTCAATAGCATACAAAACAATAGAGAGCTTTCGTGTGAACTGAACAGATCAAAGGGTTGTAATTTGTACGAGAGAAAAAGACAAAAATCTATGGAAGTTAGATGTTCTGATAAAAGAACTTCATCAATTTCAAATAGGCAATAAACTCATGAATGATGGATATACTCCTTCAGCTGCCGAGAGAAATATGAAGATGTTATCGAGCAGTTACGTAGCATCCGTGATTAGCGATGAAATGACTTTTTTTTATCACCATTCTGCATGGGCTTTATAAAAATAATTTCGTGATCATAGCCATCTCTGGGTCATTGCTGCTAGAAAACTGTTTAAAATAAATGTAATCAGGCTAGTTACAGCCAACCGTCTTTCTTTTTCATATATTGGCTGTAACACTCGTTGAATCATCTTTATTATTCAGAGCATAATTCAATCTGTTTTTGTCCAATTATCTGATAAGGAATGCAACAAGATTAAAATAATTAAAATGAAAGAGAGTGCATTTCTTGCTTTATGTTCACAAGCGATATTTTACATGAGCAGACTCTCTCTCGTTCGCCTTTGTCTATGTGTGACACAAATAAATAGTATATAAAAATGTAGGACTTTCTCACGTTCTATTAGTTCAAACATAACTAGATACAATATACACATCAAATAACACTGGCACAAGATTTTATAGATTTGAAATAGAACTATCTGGTATTTATTAATAATAAACACAAACTTTACTAATTTTGAAATATCACAAATTAAAGTATTCAGTGCAAAGCGTTATCGTTATTAATCATATTTTTACGAATAGAACGAAAAAGAAAAAATGACTACTCGAGAAAAAAGTACACAAACAGATCGATCATTTTTTGTAACTGGTTCATTATCCAGTTTGAAATTAAGAGATGGCCTGAAATTTATCTCCTCATTGATATTACCGCTCACATTAGGTGTATTCACTGTTATCATCACTTTTCAACAGCACGAAGCAGCTAAACAACAACGTGAACAAGATCGAAGATCAACCGAATTGCAACGTGAGCAAGAAAGAAACTTGAACGACGAAAGATATAAAAACGACCGTTTAGATAGTTACATTAAGGAGATGGGTAAACTATTAGAAAAACATGATGGATCAATAATATCAAGCGATGTGGGAACTACGCTTGCTCGAGTCAAGACCCTGAATATATTTCGTCAATTAGATCCACAACGCACTGTTCGTGTTATTCGATTTCTCTACGAAGCGAAACAACTTACTGATACACAGGAAAATCGCTTATTGGATCTTTCTACAGCAGAACTTTTTGATGTTGATTTTCGTAATTCATCAATCAATAAAAAGAAACTGAATAATTTATCGTTGACCAGTATGCATCTATCGAATACCACATTTATAGGTTTGGAAATGGGAGACATCAACTCGCTGGTACTCATTTTGACATCGTAAATTTATCGTTGAGTAATATCAGCCATGGCAACCTTTCATCCACTACTTTCAATAATGCTAATTTTTCACATGCTAATCTTGCTGACACTACTTTTGAAAAAGCCCAGCTAAAAAATATGAATTTCTCATATACTCATATGAAGAATGTCGGTTTCACGTGTAGCTCTCTACGCAATATCAATTTTTCAAACGTTTCATTGATCAATGTTGAGTTGTCATCAACTCGATTCGACCATGCGAATTTTACACATGCTCAACTTTTCAACACCTCTTTTAAATTTGGAACACTTCAAAATGTGGACTTTTCATTTGCTCTAATGACTGATGTGGACTTTTCATCTGTTATAAAACTATCAAATGTCAATTTTTCATACGCACGACTCGGCAATGTTAATTTTCCAGACGCACAAATTGTCGATGTCAGTTTTCTGTCTGCTGATCTGAGCTATCCCGATTTTCAGAATGCTCAATTTCAGAATACCAGTTTTTCGTCCGCTATTTTAAGTAATGCTTATGAAAGTTATTATTCTTTTGTTCACGGAATAACTTTCTGATTACCTTTTAGTTTCAGCTAAGTTCGAACAGGCTCAAGCATCTTTTACGAATTTTGGACAAGCGAATGCTACCCTAGCCCGATTCGATCATGCTAACTTAAATTATTCTAACTTTTCACATGCGAATATTAAGCGTGCTTCATTTGTACACGCTCATCTGACTGAAGTTGTTTTTTCTCGTGCGAACCTATATAAGGTTAATTTTACCGGTACTAATATTACGGATGAGCAATTGCACAGCGCTTTATCTATTCAAGATGCTTTACTACCAAATAAAACACTTGCTCAGGATGCCAACTTGATTAGAAATGGCCAACATGATTGTACTAGTTGTGGTATCAATGGTTGGACACTGAAACGTGGAAATGTCAGTAAAGTCATGTTTGGCAAGAATAAAATTAATTGTCAGTTCACGTTACAATCCATTTCTGCTGGAGCCACAATGTATCAACGTGTCATTTTATCTGGCAGATGGGATTCAAGTTCTTGACCATACTCTCAAGCTGTGTTGAGGGCAAATATGAGCATCGGTGTAACCATGGAATTGAGAGCAATCAGCAGTAATGATCTAGTTCTTGCTCGACACAGTTTATGTAAGTTCCACTATATGCTTGCATTGGCTAAGTTTTATCTTTCGCATACAGATTCCTCTGGCACAAGTAACAGCTTACTTTTGAGTGACGAAATTCGAGAACTAGAAGTGTTCATCGAGTTTAGTGCAAATGACAATTGCGGAAATGGAACAAATTGTTGGTGTAGTGACATCAAGCTCTTTATCATCTATGGCGCATATCTGGAGTTATTTCGAGGGGGTCAGTACTGCTTTAAACGTTATTTGCAGAGAACTCAGAATTGATCGGTATAAATAACATTGTTTCGCTGATGAACAACAGGGTGTGGGATGTGGGTGTGGGTGAGAGCTTTTCTCCTCTCCCTTTACTATCCCTCTTTCTTTGCAAGATAGATGTGACCTCTCCATACCGCTATACCACTATAACGGGTGCGACAGAGTAAATGAGCCTCCCATTATTTTCATGATATCTCTCTCAAATTTCATCGAAGCCACGTGAGCTTTTTTTTCGTTCGATTCGTCTTTCGATTCTCTACAAAATGGGGTATTTTCTATTCAAATCAAAAAATCATTTCATACTGAACAAGATGAAAAGTAAAGACAACCAAGACATCGTACTTTCAAAGTATCGAAATGGAGATACTCCAACGAAAATTTTCCGTGATTTAAGTGGTGGGGTCGGTTTAGCGACTGTCAAAAGATGGTGTCAGATGATTCGCCAATATGGCTCTATCAAATTATCAAGTCCTCCTGGTCGTCCACGAATAGCAAGAACCAGTGAAAACAATCGGAAGGTAAAAAATCGTTCCCGTCGTAAAAGACGAGTATCAGCTCGATAACTATGGATGAAGCTTGATATCTCCGAAAGAAGTGTTCGGCGAATATTGAAAAATGATCTAGGGTTGCGTCCCTATAAGAAAATAGTCGAGCCAGCACTTTCTGATGATCAGAAGATCAAAAGAAAACAGTTTGCGAACTGGGTTCGAACAAATTTCCGAAAGGAAAAAACTTTAAAGATTCTCTTCTCAGACGAGAAATTATTTGATATCGATGGGATCTATAATTCTCAGAACGAGAGAGTGTGGGCAGTAGATCGTGCTGATGCCGACAAAAGAGGTGGCATTAAGCACAAACGAAAATTTCCACAAACAGTAATGATGTGGCTTGGCGTTTGTTCGCAGGGTATCACACTCTTGGTTATTTTTGATGAAGGAACCGTTGACCATGCTTGCTACATCGAAAAGGTGCTTCCAGTGGCCTTAGAATATGGTAACTAAGTCTTTGGTAACGATTGGATCTTTCAGCAGGATGGCGCAAAGCCACACCAGCATTATTTAACTCAATAATGGTGTCGGAATAACTTTCCATCGTTTATCGACAAAGATTGTTGACCTCCAAATAGTCCTGATTTAAACCCATTGAACTATTCAATTTGGGACGAACTTGCAAATGCAATCGATTGGAACAAAGTCAAGTCAAAATCAACATTGATTCAGCAACTAAACTCGTCGGTTAAAAAAATTCGCGAATCAGTTGTTTTTGAAAGTTGTGCAAGTTGGACTAACCGATTGTATCGTGTTTATCAGAACAATGGAAATTACTTACGATAATAAAAAATTATGGATTTTGCAGCGCTTGAAATGCCTAATCTTTTAAGAAAAACATGAGTTCAATCCGATTCTCCCTTAAAGAGTTATTGCAAAAATACTCAGAGGCTCATTTATTCTGCCGCACCCGTTATTATTATAACACGATAGACGTATAAGCATTTTGAATTTACCGTAAATTCAAATTTTCCACCAACTCACTTTTACATTTACATTAGTTCATCTTTTTCATTACTTGTTCTTTACTGTTTCTTTTTTTTTGTAAAAATATAGAAACTGACTGTTCGAGTTTCATTAAAATATTCCTTGGTTTTTATTTTTATTTCTACTTCTACTTCTACGCGTAGAAATGACTCATCTTTTAGAATATTTAATCTTCTGTTAATAGCCGTTAAAATTAGAGTTGTTCGAAGAAATAGTTATTAGTAGGGATGTATCGAGACCGAGACTCTCGGTTGTCTCGGTCATGATCTTGATATTAACTAGTTTCAGTATCTGTTTTAGAACCTTGTTCGTGAGACGAGTATGAAAATCGATCTATCCATAAAAACATCGTAAATATCAGCAACCTTATCTGTATTATACTGTCCTCATTTGTTAGAAACGCGGCGTTTTATGACGATTATAGTTTAAAATGGTAAACACTAGTCTTCAAAGTTAATAAAGACTTGCTTAATCTACTTCAGTGTGTGTCGATCTCAATGTGTGTTAACTCAGCCTCTGCTTTATAAATTAGATATAGAAAATTGAGGATGTTTGTCCATGGAGATGCAAGAGGGCAAGCAAATTGTTAACGAAAAAAATGATTTCCCTCCGTAAATTAGCTGGAAAACGAAGAGAGACTTTTACTGCAATTTAATTACATTGATTTTAACTAATTCCATGCACAACGAAAACTGTCGATCAGTTGAAAAAATATCCCAGTTTCGACCAATCTTGATGAAATCTTCCAGTTTCTAGATTATTTTGACTGTCACAGGAACAGTTTTCGTTTTAGTCGGCCTTTCTGATTATACATACAACTAGATAAAATAACGCTGATAAATGCGTAACAGAGACCGAAACGCAGCGGGCAATTGGGGCGGGGCGAGTAGAGATTCTGGCGAGTAAAGATCTGGTGGGGCGGGGTGGGGGGAGAAGTTACGACGAGGCGGGAAAGGTTTTCACGGGATGGGGCGGGTTAAGGTAAATACCCGAATTTTCCCTGAAACACAGTTTCATAAAATAAACACTCATGTAAGTATCAACAATAAATCTGAATAATGGATATATATATATATGCTTTATGATAGATTTCTCTTTGTTACGAGGCTGTATCTTTTCAATACTTTCAAAAGTAAGTCGATGAGTTGTCATTTTCACAAACTCTTCTGATGATTCATAACATATTCGAAAGCAAAATAAATCAGTCTTATTCTTTTTATTCTCAAGTTTTATGCTAATAATATAGCAACCAGTTATCTTTCGTAATATGTAGCCAAATAAATCATATGTTAAAGAAATAAATATATTTTTTAAAGACTAGAACACATCCTAAATAAAAAGCGTTTCCTTGGAAACCCAGGATATTAGGTTTCGGATCTTTTAAAAAGCTCAATAGGTTTCCAGGCTGATTACGAAAACCTGAATATGTTACCGAGCTGATATTGGATACGTTTAAAAGGTTCTCGAGGGAAAAACTGGGGTTTCGAGCTTCCGAAACTTTAAAAACATTTTTATACCGATCAACCTGCAAATGCTGAAGGGCTTCCGAAAGGTGACGGAGTTTCTATATTTTAAGAAACGGATCATTTTTTCCGGTAGTCCATCAGCATTTCCGGGTTGGTCACTATATGAAACACTTGTATGGCTTCCGACGCTCGAAAGTCTATTTTCTCGTTCCTAGAACCTTTTAAAAGTTTTCATGATCCCTCCGGAAACGTATTCAGGTTTCCGGAATCAATCTGTAAACCTATTTTCCTGGGTTCCAGAGAAAAGGATTATTATCTAGAGTGCAGACATCAAAGAAACAAAAGTTCAGACTAGGGACTGGGCGAGGCTGGGGACCAAAAACTATCCCCGTTTCGGCCTCTGGTTCGTAATAGAATCTTCGTTGAGTTTTATAAGTTATTTACGGAGGGAAATCATTTTTTTTCGTTAACAATTTGCTTGCCCTCTTGCATCTCCATGGACAAACATCCTCAATTTTCTATATCTAATTTATAAAGCAGAGGCTGAGTTAACACACATTGAGATCGACACACACTGAAGTAGATTAAGCAAGTCTTTATTAACTTTGAAGACTAGTGTTTACCATTTTAAACTATAATCGTCATAAAACGCCGCGTTTCTAACAAATGAGGACAGTATAATACAGATAAGGTTGCTGATATTTACGATGTTTTTATGGATAGATCGATTTTCATACTCGTCTCATGAGCAAGGTTCTAAAACGGATACTGAAAACAGTTAATATCAAGATCATGACCGAGACAACCGAGAGTCTCGCCGAGACGACCGAGACCGAGACTACCGAGACCGAGAATCTCGGTTCTGTCTCGGTCTCGGTACATCCCTAGTTATTAGAACGCAGTTGGAAAATAGTTAGACTTGACTTGTATTGAGCAACATGCGCACATATTATTATCAGCGCGATATTCCTATCTTGTTTATTGTAAACTCATTATTAAATAAATTATTACAAGTTGGTATTGTCCAAAAATTCTTGGTTCTAGCACTTACAAGCTTCGATTAATTATCTCGATATATACGCAATTCTATATACAATGAAGTGCAAAAGTTTTTGCTCTTAGTGTTGCAAATATTTCTTAGACTAGATATGATGAATAGAAAAACTGTATATTTACAACGATACGGTAGAAGAATATTGTCATTAATAGTTGATCCTTTCGATTCAATAAGAGCTAAACGTCGAGATTTCATGGATTTAATTAAATTAACTAGAATGACCATATCGACTTTGTTCCATTCTTCGTGCAGAAACTTGTTCAAATCTTTGAGAGGTCTGTTGGTCTTCGTTTCTCTAGACGACGTTTGACGGCCGATCACAGGTTTTCAATCGGATTAAAATCCGGGCTGTTAGATGACCAGTCAATTATTTCTGAAATTTATTTATCTAAGAATTTCTTCACTATCCGACTTTCATGTTTTGGATCATTATCCTGTTGTAATCGGCAGCATCGATTAAATTGCTTTTTGGCTTTTTATCATAAGATGGTCTTGAAGGATTTGGACGTAATAAGCACCATGCATAATAGTTGTGAATGAATGATAGCCAACAAGACCCTTGATCGACTCCAGTCGTCTTCTTGATGCTTGATTGCCCCATTGTACACGTGCATCTCTCTGTTTTTCTGTTAACATTGGTGCTGCACAAGGTAAAGTGCTTTTGTAACCCATTCATTGGAGTTGACGTTGTTGTCTCTTTATTCCGTAGAATCCATTGACTAAGTCCTTTGCTATCATTGACAGTAAACTTACGAGGTCGACCACTTCGCGGCCTATCCGCGATTGTACCTTTTTCTTTAATCTTGGCAATATTATATTTAACAGTCCTAAGTAGGTGGAATCTTTGTAATACGAGAAATTGTTGTTGCCCAAGACACTCGATCCTACCTCCGGATCCTGCCGGAACCCATCGAAACCAGCAACGGATCACTCCAGAAGCCGGCATGTTTACCACTCAAATCTGCAGGATCCGACAGGGATTTCGCCGGAATCTCTGCTCCCGGAATCCGGGCCGGAATTCAAAGGAAAATGGTCCAGTCGTTTCCTGCCGGACAATACAACCGAATACTGTCGCAACCGATCGATCCGGACTACCGGATCATCCCAGTTTACAAAGGCTTCAGCACATATTTCACCGGATTACATCAGATTCCGATGACCAGGACCTCATAAAAAATCTCTCACACAAGCGTTCCTTAACCACAAGATGAATCAACTGCAGTATTACGAAACCCGCACAGCAACTAAAACGACTACGCCTAATGAATAATGACACATAATCCAAACCGTCACCGCTCAAACAGGTCAACAGCAAGCATTTCCTTCAACAGCAATCACCCTAAAAAAAATTGTAACCCAAAAACAACAACATCTGACTCACCAATACCCACACTTTGAATAATCCACAATCAACTTACTATATATCCTATTTATTGAACAAATTATCAACCCGTTTACTGCGCCATCTCCTTGCATTTCAGTTCTTAAAAACATCGCCCCGACATCATTTTGCACCAATCAAAATCAATAATAATTCCTAGAAAATGCATCTGAATGCCGTTCAGGAACATCACCACTAACTTTTCCATAAATTAATATCATTCTGAACATCAACAAACAGTAATAATTGGTCACATTAATTCAGCGAAAATCGCTCCCCGCATCATTTTGCATCAAGCGAAATCATTAATAATTCATAAAAAATGCACCTGAATGTCATTCTCGAACATCACCACTAACTTTTTCAACGATTAATATCATTCTGCACATGAATAAAGAGTAATAATTGGTCACATTAATTCAACGAAAATCGCTTCACCCATCATTTTCCCGCAATAGAAATGAATAATAATTTATAGAAAATGCATCCGAATGTCGTTATGGAACATCACCAATTACGTTCTCATCCATTATTTACATTCTAAACCTATATAATCCGTCATTGTGTTAACCAACAATCCAAAAAAAATCGCCCCACTCATCATTTTGCACCAATCAAAAGATTGTATCAGTCGTACAGAATCGTTCGCATAATGTTTCTCCGTGGTTCCAACTTACCTTTATTCATGAAACAGGATTCCAAGCATCTTTCATTACGGTTGTAGCCACAGTTTCCTTCGACGAGAATCACTCCGCAGCTTAACGAGGACGTATCGAAAAATCGACTAAGACATTGAGAATCGTTGAGATGAGCATTCTCGATGGTCCCAGCATAGCCTTGTTGCATGGAACAGGATTTTGGCGACCTCCGAAAGTGGTTTGATGGGATGAGGAATTTTTAATACTATGTGTAAGCAACATTGGAGCGTGCGCAGAAGCGGTTGTTGGTGATTAGAAATGATGCTTTTTTGTGTTGTCAGACCGAGGAAGCGCGTGTGTAATACGTTTTAAATTTTGTGGAGTTGCATAGAGGAAGAATAGTGTGTGTACATGGGAAGTTTTGCTTGCCCGGGGTAGTCATTAATGACTGTGGATTTGGGGTTTGACGAGGAGTCGGGCGTAGAATTAAGCTATATTGGTTGGAGTTATGTTAGGCGAGTTGAGTGAGTTTCGTTCGGGTCGATAACTTCGTGCAGGATTAGTAAATACTTATTCATGTTGTTCATGTGGACTGATGGTTTATAAGTAAGCTATTGAATGAACCATAATTTTTGATTCGTGCTTTTCATCGGTTTTGTGAGCTGTTAACTAAGGGTCGGAATGGATTATAGGATCTTCCTTTAGCATCTGGTAATTAGTTGTAGATGTTGTCGGTCAGATCTGTGTTTTAGTGAGTGGCTTAACCCGGTGAGTAGAACCGTTCGGTTCTGATATGATCCGATCGGTTCCGGTGAGCCTGATTAAGCCGGATCTAGCATGAAATCGAGCGTCATGCTGCACGGCGGATTCTGGTAAAGTTTCGTTACCGGATATTGTCGGATCACTTCGTATACGGCCCAATCGTATCATCGGATCTGATATTTTCCGGCAATATTAATCTGGGCGGTTCTCGGAGAATCCGGTAACCAGATTTGATAAGAAAACATAGAAAATCATCGGAATTCACCAGAAATTAACCGATCGATTCCGGTCAGCGTGCTACATGGGAATTATAACCCGTCCGACAAGAACCGACTAATCGATAATGTCCTGGGTGGTGATCGTTATTACAAAAATGTAGTATAGTTGAACGTTTCGTTTTTCTCGACGTAAGATTTCGTTGCCGAGTTATTTTCTCACAAAGAAAAGTTATTAATGACAAATAGTGATATTCACAGCTATATATCCGTGGAGTCCAAAAACATTTGCCGTTGCACCTACGCATTTTTTGGGTCATATATGTGAAGCGTATGAACGGATTTTTCTGAAACTCTTACCAGCAATCAAGGATGTGCTATAGATTTTAATTAGAGCGGGACTCCTCAAAAAGTGTCGTTCAGTAGAGCGAGAGATATCATGATTCGAGTGTCTACCGCTTTTCTAGAATAGCAAGCAGTCATCTTACACTACTACGACTAGGGCAATTGTAGCACTACGAAAATCGTCTTCTTAAAGAAGCTCTACGGCCATAGTATCTAACGCAAGGGCGAAAAGGCTGATTGTCATTGATTGTCATTGATTGTCATTGATTGTCATTTGATTGTCATTTGATTGTCGATGATTGTCGATGATTGCCAATGATTGTAAATTGATTTTTATATTTAAAAATAGCGGAACCAGTTTTTTTTCTGACTTATTTCAAACATTCATCTCTCAATATTATGAAAATACTTGATTTTTAACGATGAAATTCGTTATTAGTTTAGTGAAATTAGTAATGTAGTGATTATATAAAGAATGACAATTTCTTGCGAGAAAAATATGAAAAGCGGCTAAAGTCTGCTTTAGTCTGTTGAAATAATTTTTCAGAAATATATTGCATGTAGTAGTTCACTATGACAAAGTTCGAATTGAGAAAAAAACAACAATTAGCTCTGTTTATTAGTCATAACACGTTTCAAACGATCCGATGGCAAAGTCGGCTTATCATTTGAAAGTAGCCATATGGCTGTTTGTTTGTGCAGATACTTTTTCGTGCCGTTGATATTGAGAACAAAATATGGCTTTGCCAAGTTGGGGTTGATGGAATCAAAAACTCGCATTCCTTGATATGTCATCCCACTGACATTCAAAACGTTATTTGATAAATCTTCATCATCTCGAATTGAATCATCATCGTCTGATTCATCTTCAAATGTATTTTCTTCTTCGTCCTCAATACCATCGTCTGAATCTGATGACAAATCTGTTTCATTTTCAGACGGGATGGAATAGTCAGCTATTTGTAATTTTTGAAGTTGAAGACGGGTTATTCGAGACAATTCATCCAAAGTTGGAATATCATTACGATGATAGATATTTACCTCACACATAAGGCGGGTAGCATCCGAATAGGTTTGCAAAATAGATGCTTCTATCATTTCAATTTTCAGTGGCATGTCTGAAGATGTATTTTGTCCAGTGTGGACAATTTTAGAATGTTTATGATGGCTTGGAAAGAGAAAAT
>OENM01001387.1:319-33353 GCA_900239745.1 Rotaria magnacalcarata | reverse complement strand
TTGCTTATTACAACTTACCAAGAGGTAAATGATCTTTACTGATCAAATACATGTTGCGATGACGAAATCGTGCGGGTTGATGGCAACATCGACCTGCCAGAGCAACACTTTTCATAAATTATAAAAATAAATACTCACAACAGTAAATAGTGAAATGTAGAATGCCTATATCAATTTTTTGATTCTCAACATTTCATCTTGCAAGCTAAATAAAGTTGTGTGTCTATGGATACAGAAGTCGAACATCCTCAATGAAGAGTACAAATAAAGAATAAATTTTTCCTACACTGTATGGTACCGCATGTTCTATGACAAAATAGCCTCAGTAGCTTTTCATTTTATTTATTAAAAAGTGTTGCTCTGGCAGGTCGATGTTGCCATCAATCCGCACGATTTCGTCATCGCAACATGTATTTGATCAGTAAAGATCATTTACCTCTTGGTAAGTTGTAATAAGCAACTTTCCTCAATGAGATAGTGAGCGCGAGGTCGGTTTTGTTCTTACACTTAACGAATTAAAGAAAAGAGAAAGAGAAGAGCGTGATGTGTCAGAATAAGAAAAATATCGTGCCCCGCATCGCAACGGGAAAAATTGCTTATTACAACTTACCAAGAGGTAAATGATCTTTACTGATCAAATACATGTTGCGATGACGAAATCGTGCGGATTGTTGGAAACAACGATCTGCCAGAGCAACATTTTTCATAAATCAAAAGTAAATAATAACAATTTTATAAGTATGATTGAAAGATCCATTGCGTGAAAAAAACTAATTAGTCAATCGATATCTCTCTCACAGTTGACACAAGAAGAATTTTAGTTGAGATTGGAATGCGGGCAAAAATAAGTTTATTGAAAAAAACATTTTTTACTTTTTTTGTTTTTTCTGCTCCTGTAACTTCAAAGTTTAGATAGATTATAACATAATTTACCTATTTGTGATAATTGAAAAAATGGTAACCTTCCTTTTTTTATATAAGTAGCAATACAAACCTAACAGATAGTATTGATTTTGTTCAAATTGTAATCATATGAGTCATATTATAAATAATCTTATCTGTATTAATCATTTGTAAGTAGATATTGTGAGAATGGCTCATAGATATTTTTTTATATTTGACTTCGGAAATTTGTTTAATTTTAACATATTTTTTAAAACTTATTATCATTTCGATATAATTTTAACAAATCACTCCAAATATTCGTTGTTTCATTGATAGGAAGATCCTCTCGCATATTAATATGATAATAACAGAAAAAAATTCAGACAAGTTCAATGTACTCATGTCCCGATAGTTTAAAAAATAGAGAGAGAGATTGAATTTGTAATACACAGAAAAATACAACAATTCTTTTTTCTCAGATAAATTCAATGAATGATTTAGTATTTTCATTCATCAGAAAATGGAAAAATCAATTATATTCATTCAAAAAAGGTTATCATTAGTTTAACGAAATTTTTTAATGCTCCGATATGCCTGTGAACCGAAAATGGTGATTGATATGAAAACTCATTGTAAAAAAATCCAACAGATAATTATTGATAGCAAAATTTCTAAAGTTGTATGTCGAAGAAAATTCTATTAAAAAAAGAAAGACTATTCCAAAGTCAACTGAATTCGAAACTCGCCTGCCACATATCTATTGCTTTTGAGTTATATTAGAGTTAACATAAAGTCTCCATTTCTTTTCATTATTTATTTAAAAAGTGTTGCTCTGGCATGTCGATGTTTCCATCAACTCGCACGATTTCGTCATCGCAACATGTATTTGATCAGTAAAGATCATTTACCTCTTGGTAAGTTTGTAATAAGCAACTTTCCTCGTCGATCAGTGAGGCACGATATCTCTGCTGTCCTTACACTTTATATATATTTTTCCAGTTCTTTCATTTGAAATATGTGTCAATGCAGGAGCGACGTCGAGATTCTCTTTCCTTCAAAATAGTTATCGCTTCTCGGCCTTTTCGGCTAAGATCAAAGTGTAGTATCTGTTCTCGTCNATTGGGGCCAGGCTCTTTCAAGCGGATTTTTGGACATCGGCCAGGATCACCTGGGTTCATTCCGACCTGTGCCACGGATCGTCTCGATACTGCAGTGCCGTCGAGTTCGGTCTACTCCCGTCTCCTTCGGGAAACGGGAATTCTCTTCGTATACAATCAAAATGTAAATTATTTCATCGATTCTTGGTGAGAACAAGAACGATACAGATAAAACGTTTAATATCCTATCAATGGATCAATCTGATCATCAAATAAATTCAATAGATATCGCAATGATAAGTTATCAGCTACTGAATTTTCTCCATAGCTGAACATCTTCACTGCAAACTCTTCGATATAGTAAATGTAGCAAAGAAGTTTCAATAAAGTTAATAGTGATGTTTTATTTTACTGTTTCTCCGACTATTTATTAATTTCCATAGGCATAGCATTGCTTATTGGAAACACTGACGTCAGAAGATGTGTTGATTGTAGACAAAAGTTTTTAAACTGAGTTTCTTGTTTTCGTCAATGCTAACTAATAAATTTATGTAAACGCACCGCAATACTTAAAAAATAAACAGAAGAGAAAAATTCAATGTGTAAATAGAAATGTGAACACAAAAGAAGAGGAAACTCAAATATACCTAAAACAGAAAGTGATTATCATCGGTAATAGCTAGTAGAATGAGAATTCACTTAGATTGCAATTAAATTTTCCGTAAATGATATAATTCACACAATAGAATTGAAGATTATTAATTCGAATTAGTAAAAGACAGAGTATTTTTTACAAATAGCAATTCAAGTAGAACACTCGAGCAAATACAATCGTTTTCATAAAATCGAGAATAGTGCCGGATTGTAGGTAGAATAGAATCGATGCAAAATGACGCAGATGTTTCATTGAGAAATGTTCTTATTGAAAAAATAATAAAAAGAAAGGGACATCTGTCGCGTTGTAAAATCAGTTTTTATCATATAAATTTTTATATTAAGAGTCGAGTATTTCTAGATACTTTACTGTATTGAATATCCATCGCTAGATTAATTTAGCTACGATCCAATGGAAAATGTTGTTATTTATGCGTGATAAACACTCGAATTTCGATTTCGAGAACTAAAGAAGTAACACTTCAACTGAAGTTCGATAAATAAAATAGAATAGCATAGATTAGAGTTTCAAACTATTTAATACTAAATATTGATTTTAATAGAACTAGAAATGTTTTACTAGTTACAAAATTTCCATAGACAAACTTTGAGGTGTGAAATAAATATTTTTCTTTCAAGTATGAAGCTCAACTACGACGAATCATAATAGTATTATTAATTGAATGAAACCTTTAAATATGAAATAGTCAATTTTTACTTTCTCCTTTCGCTTCTATGCGATCAAATCTTGTTCGTTGTTTTCCTCTCAATAGATTTACTCTCATTTAACGAGTATGTTTATTTGTCTTCATTCTTTCTTTTGTATGTTATTTTAGAATGAAATTGTGTATTTGTGTTTGTCTTTGCAACCAGTCAATATTGTGAAGTAGAATTTTTTTTTCTAAAACTTCTCTTTCTTTTTTTTAAATAAAAGAAAAATAGAAGACAAGAATCAAAATTTTTGCTCGTTAGATGTGTCCACCGAGGAGCAAACGAAAAAAAACAAATCACATGTGGTTTTTAACATTTTTGTACATAAATAAGAGAAATCATTTGACATGAATACAAAAGCAGGCACGTCACAGTTACTTCATGATGAAGACCATGGTAAAACATCAACATCTCAAGTTATCAATGATATGGCAGGATCGACTTTAGTAAATATGCCAGCCGGTATGAAAGATGGACATCCTAATTCATTAGTTTCATTTTCACAAGATGTTTCTCAACGTTTACGAAATCCGAAAGAAGATTTTCTAAAATTTTCAACATCATTACTTAAAAATAAAGGTCTACTTGTGCCAACACGTTTAGCACTTAGACGACAACGAGCACCACTTAAACCATCAGCAATGAACTATGAACCTACTCGTTCTGATACACTTCAAATGGAGTTAGGCAATCCAGAAGAATCAATATTACATAGTGATCGAGTTGATCTCGAACATAATCCCATTGCGTCGCATACTTTGCATTTATCAAGAGAAAAATTTCGCATGCAATCATCATCAAATCCAAGCAGTCCACTACGAGGCGATACTCCACACACTGTACCAACTGACATTGGATTGTTGTATCGGTAAGTGACAAAATACATATTCTATAGATATACACGTATGATGTTAGTTTTATCAGCTATTTTTGTCTCGTGAGAAGAACCTTAAATTTTCAATGAAAAATAATTTTTTTCAAATTTTTTCTTACTGAAGTAAAAATAACAAGCGTTTAATAAATTTAGAGAAAAACCATTATTTTCGCATCCAGTCACGGGTAATTTTATTGTACAATACGTGGAAGAACAAGGAGGTCCATCGCCTTGTTCATATGTCTTACCACGGAAATCATGTCGAGAAAAAAATGCACCTGCATATTCATTTGGAGCAAAATGTTTAGTCGAAAAGAGTAAGTATCTACGCATTCTATCAGAAAAACGACTCGAACAATTTGTCTTCTCTTCAAATAGAAGGTGGTTCACGTACTGCTTGGGAAAAACAATGGTTTGCACATTCCGATCCATATACAACAAAAGTTGATTTTAATCGTGAAACAGCTTGGCCAACACCATTTCATTATCCTGCAAAACCAACCTTAGGTAGTCAAGTAACAAAAGTTAGTTTTCCATCATGGTCTATTGCTAAACGCATTGCAATCAATCCAACAATAATGTCAGAAAATAATCCTGGCCCTGATACATATGATACAGTATCAGCTTTCCGAAAATTAAAAGCAAAAAATACACATATTACATTGACATCACGTCCAGAAGGTATTCAAGGATCGAATTCATCAACTAAAGGTAATATTTGGTTTTTGCTGTGCATTCAGAATGCAGATTTTTTTATTATTTTCATATCAAATAGGTAAAACTCCTGGACCAGGTGCACATGATCAAAAACATTTTCTATCAAATAAATATTCAGCTCCGAAACATTCATTTGGTAGACGTATGCCAACATCACTTGCCCAAGATCCTTATGTAAATACACTACCTACAATTGAAACTTGACTCTCATTCACTTATTCTAGTTATAACTGTCGAAATACATTTTTTTTGTATTAAAAAATAAACTATTCCGCTTTGACTTTTTTTTTGCTCGTTCGTTTTTAGATAAAATTCGACGAATAATATAGATGTATATGTACGCATATGTTACTAGGAGCAACTTGAAAGAATGAAAATGCTATGCTCGATAGTGGTCATAGATAAAATAGTTGAGGCTTTGGTAGCAGCTGGCAAAAACAATATTTCAAAAAACATTTTTGCATAATCAATAGTTTGTCTTGTATTTGAGATAATCGGTATAAGACACAATCGTGTCAAACAAAAAAAAAGGAGCAGAACATTAAAGAACAAAAAATCAAAGATTCTCTATACATTATATACATTGATGTGAGACAAAAATTCACTTTACAATTCTCAATAGTTAGTGATTAACATTGAAAACATTTACGATGAAATATTTGTATCAAACATCCTTTCTTCTGGTACTAGTTCGCCAACGATGTACTTTTCTAATATTGTCCATGCATCTAAACTATGCGGTTTGTCAGAAAATGCCATGGTAGCATCAGTACCAGCATATTCTAACATTATATCGGAACCACCTGGGTGCTAAAAACAAGAAAATTAAAAATTTCACTATGACAATAAATCAATCGAAACATACTTCTCGCATAAATTCTGTTAAATCATAGACAACATCTTTGACTACCATCCAACAATCAGCTTCTGTGCAATGGGCAGACACATCTTTTAATGTAAATTGTTTTCTCTTCGGTATTTGTACTACTTTTAAAGCAAACAATCGATTTTGCAAATTATTGAATGCATCTATAAAAAAATACATTCGTTGATAAAGCATAATTTAATAATACAAATAATAACTTACTAAGAAAATCCATCGTAATCAGAAAAAAATCTTTTTCAAAAGTATCTAGTTTTAACTTGTTTGCGCTTTTCTTTGATGTATGAAGTAGAATAGTTTGGCATCTGAGTATTTATAATGTCATCGCTAATGGAGACCGAATGGTATGACGAAATCGATAAAAAAAAAGAGAAAAAAAGGTGTGGCCCAGCAATGCTGACTTGATTGGTTGATTTATTCTCTTATTCTCTCTCTTTTTCTACAGTATTTCATCAGAATGTTTGAAAAAAAATGGACTGAAGCCAAAAAGACAAAATAGCAAGTGTAAAAAAGAAAGATTTAGTGTGGTGATAATGATGTCGTTTTCTCGCCCTCTTGAAGATTGAGTTTGAAAAGGGGAGAGAATGCGTACTAAGCACACATAGGAAATGATTGTATAATCAGTGAAACATGTACTAGCACTTGGCATATTTTTCTTTTCTTTTCATATTAGCCGATATTGTCACGATGCTTTGATCTTTGTATGTTATACAGTTTCTTTAGTTAGAATCATGAGTATTTAGAACGCTAGTTTCATCATGACGGTGTACTTTTTTTCAATATTGAGCAAGAAAAAAACAAATCATGTGACTTTCCTACTTGATGATTCAAAACAAATTATGATATGTTGGAAATTTCGAAGCCTGATTTAAACGGAATAAAAATGATTAATTTCAATTGGAAAAGTGTACTCAAAGAACTGCGATCGCATGATCGGTAGAAAAATAAAAGTGTGACGCAATAATTATGCATCAATCGGATGTTCGATATATTGCTGTATCATGTATTTGCAGTTGGATATGCTTCAAATTTACACTGTTATCTGTTATCAAGTTGATGAATTAAGATTCGAAGAAATAGAAAATGCACGTGCGCTAGTTTCCAATATCAGATTTTCGAACGTGGGTGGTCGCTTACACAAGGCTTTGCATAGTCATTTTCTCAATAATAAGAAATAAGAAAATACGTAACATCCTTGTTGTTTCTATTCGATTTAAGTACCTGCCTGAGACCTTTGTGTTATTTGAACTAAATATGCTGCTGTATTTTTTCGATAAATGAATGTTTTTATGTTTATCCTTCTTACATTATCTCGACAGAATATTTTTATTTAAAAACAAAAAAAAATATGCCTTCAGTTTTTTTAGCTTAGTTAATAGTGAAAATATATAACATCAACAAAAACTCGAGTTAGAACTTCAAACTTTTGAGAATAGTTAGTATTAGTTTACTAATACAATCATCCGATTACGACACAGCTCGTAAATCATTTTATTTTTATATTTCTTATCAATCGAAGCCTACCTATAAATAAACATTCCGTGTAAATTTTATATCACATTAATTAAACTGACATTTTTAAAGTACAGACAATTAGATAGATACGATAGTATGACTGTCACACTATATTTTGGTATATTAAACCAAACGTCGCAATGTTTCTATTGAACCCTCTATTTATTTTATTCTCTCTTTCAAGTACTCGCATGAGCACGAACGCCCACATGATGCAAACCCCTTAGTTCTTTTTTCCATCGTTTTGAAAACATCAGATGACACACTCTATATGTACCCAATTCAAATGTGAAAGTTTTCTCTAGTACTGTTCTGCAAAGCAATTCATATCTACTCTTTGTTCTCATTCGTACTCGAAAATACTTATTATTTATTCAATCTTAGTGACTTTTCACATGTTGTTATGCATTGAATAGTATTGCGTTGTACGCCATTGAGTTCTACGTCTTTGGATATCGACGTCATCGTTGATTTTAAACAGAAATCAAAGAACAAAAAAAGCTATTTTGTTGGACGTAGAAAATACAACAGAGAAATAAAGACAATAAACAAAATAGTACGTCTAACGATGTTAAAATAAAACAAAAATCTAGACGTCAAGTGTGACAAAGCAATAATAACAAGAGTAAAACAATCGGTAGTTATTTTTCGATTTGCATGTCAATGAATGATCGAAATCAAGTTTGTCGAATATGATCGTTTTTTCTTTTCACATAGACGAACAAAAATATCAGCAAAAAAGGGAACAGAAAAATTAGAAAATCAACGTCTTGACGAACCCCAACCTAAAAGTAAAAATAAATTTTAAATTATAATAAGTCCATGTGAATTATATACCAGAGTTTGAAGAATACATTTGAGATTGTTGTGAATTATTATATTGACTGGAATTTTGTCCATAATAATAATTACTATTATTATTACTATTCCAGTCATTACCACCGTTCGTAGATCTATATTAGAAGAAAAAAAACGAAGACAATGATTATGTTAATGAGGCCATAGGAAAATCAGTCTTACTGTGGATATGGATCTCGCATCGAATTAGATTGTAAACCATTGATATTATTATTATTATTCCATGGTTGAGAATTCGAATACTGTTGTGGAGGATAGTTTGGTTGTTGATACGAACCGCCGTAGTTATTGTTGCCACTTCTATTATTACCTTCAATGAAGAAAAAGAAAAACGTTCAAATTATTTTTCTTAAATAAAATACAAACCCATATAATTGCTATTCGATGGTGGACCGTAGGAATTTTGTGGGTTCTAAATTAAAGTAAAACTTTACAAGTCAATTTAATGGGTTTTGTTTCATTTTCAAACATACAGAATCGTATTGATTTTGATTACTCATATTATTATTCCCATGATATGGTGTATTGTTTCTATCATTTATTGATTCATCACGTCCCCAACCACATTTAGTTGTATAACCATGAATTTCAGAACCATGTATATGACAGATGGCTTGGCAAGCACTTTCTTTAGACGAGAATCTATTATTTAAAAAAAATATATTTTTTCGATTTCATAGAGAGAATCGTTGCAGTAAATTTACCGAACAAAAGCATATCCTTTTTCTTTAAAGATACGTATTTCTTGTATGTGGCCGTATGAGGTGAATATTGAACGAACTAAATCTTCATTAACATCACCACAATTACCAAAGTAAACCGTCGAATTTGTTTCTCCTGTTCGATTCCATACTTCATTGTAATCAAGCTTAGGCGTGGCAGATTCGTGACCAGACTGGAAATTATTTGAATCTAAATTAAAATTTTGTTAAAAGTAAACACCCACACCCTATCAAATCGAACTCGAAATGCAATTTCTTTTTAGAAAATAAACAAATCTGCATATTTCTATATACTAATTCCTTCTTTATACATACCACGATATCGTGTGTTACTAGCAGTTTCATTGGATGGCACTTTTCTGGTAGCCCAATTCGTACGTATCTTTCTTGTACCAAGCCATTGACCATTCATACTGGCAATGGCTGTTTCAGCGTCCTAAATACAAAAGAAGATTTTCTTTTTTGTCACTCTTCTTATCTTTATATTCTTACTTGTTGATTGACAAAAGCAATAAAACAATAACCTAACAACAAAAAAAACAACAACCAAACAGTCGAAGATATAAATTAACGTTAGTCAAAATAAATACCTTTCGATTTTTGTGTATCAGGAAATTTAGCAATTTTTATTTCTCTATATAAATAGAAAAAGACAATAAAAAATAGTTTAATTTAGTTTCTTACGAAATTTCTCCAAATGGTGCAAAAGCTTCGTGTAAAGAATTCTGATCGATTTCAGGTGCTATATCACCGACAAATATGTGATGATGTTCTATGAAAAAAATGAAACATAATCGAATGTAAACAATGTTTTGCATTTTCAATTATTTACTAGTTGTATCCACTTTTACATTTGTCGTTGTTGATGTTGTTGCCCAATTTACTTTGATTTCTCTGCCCATTACTAGACGTTTATTCATAGCAAGTAGTGCATGTGCTGCTGCTTGATGTTCAGCGAACTCAATAAAAGCATATGGATCACTGGTTGCCTGAGGAAAAAAAGTAGATTGATGAATTCAATGAATTATTTCATAATAGAATACATACTTCATGAATGATTTTGCAACTTCGACAAGGTCCTATCTGTTTGAATAGGACCATCAAGAGTTCTTCGGATACCGACGGATCAAGATTACCAACATATCTACGATATTCAATGAAAACTATGATTATTAAAAACAAATTCGAGACAAAAAAAATTACTTACAATGTTCGTGCATTAGCACTGTCTTCAAATGAAGAATTCATGTTTCACTAATATTTATCCTTTGATAATCTATGTAAAAAATGTATACGAATCAGTGATAGAAACAGTAATATAGAAGGATTGTCATTGAATTCAGATTCTTAAAAAATTACTCATTCGTCAGTGTATTTTGATGTTACTATTACATCCATACTGCTATCAGCAGCACTCTCTACGAGTTTTTGGCAATCATTGTTCCATATACGTAATTGTAGTTTCATCTGCTCGTCTGAGAAAACATATCTAAATGATGTTAAAATTATTTTTAATATTCATAATAATGATATCAAGATTAAATTGAAAAACAGAATCTACTTAAGATTTGGCAGATAGATGTCACTTACATGTTGTATCGTCATAAATATGAGTATATAGACTCCGGGCTTCCAATATGACTAGTAGTCACATTTTGAACTTGATATTAGAGAAATCAAACAAATTAATATTGAAAATTCAAAAAAATTCAGTCAATTTGATGTATCGGATGAAAAAGTGTACTTATCGATTTGTTCAGAACTATTAAGTTCTAATATGTGTTTTGACAATTCTCACAAGACTATGAGAGATTTACTGATCGGACCAAGTCACATGTAGCAGAAGACAACTATTGATGTATGCGACTTTTCTTCAGTTATAATCATCTACGTACACTTATTTTCACATACATATGACATTTTTTAAGTTTAAAAGAGTATTAAATAATAATTCTTGCATAAAAACCACGTTTAAGGTTTGCGTGTGTTCTCACTGCTTATATTATTCTATAAAAAAAAGTATTGAATGCACATGATTACATGTTATGGCGTTTTAGGTAAAAACCGATAATATAAAAGAAAGTATTGCCATTGAAAGAAAGCCTTTTTTAGTAATGTTTTTCTCTGAGTTTACATTTTTCGTACGATAAGACATCTCAAGAGGAAAAATAGTGCAAATTAGACTTCTCGTAGTTATGATTGAGTATGATAAACCTGCCTTTTAATTCTTCATATTAAATAGGCTGAATCCGTATGAGTTTCTAAAGTGAGATTAATGAAGAAATTTTAATCTCACTGCTTTCGATATCTGTAAAACAAGTGCTTTTCAAATGTTTCCCTTCTCTCACTGCCTTCGAAGTTCTATAAAAAATAGAAAATAATGTTCGTGATCAAATATGTTTCCATCTACTTTAACAGCTAATACTCATTCTTAAGAATTCTTTCAATCTGTTGCTCTTGAACTGACTAATCTTTTCTATATAATATACCTTTCGAAAAGACGAGTTGATCTCTCATTTGATATTTTTCTTTTAAGAGAAAAAAAACTTAACATGGCACATCCTCGTCGTCAAGGCCTCCATCTGAATAAATCCGAGTCTGTATCTAATAGTTATACATACTACAATAAAACATTTGATGATATTACTGATCTATTTTTGTTTGCATGTTCACATGGCGATTATATACTCGCATATGATCTTTTACAAAGAGGTGATGTTAAAGCAGATGTATCAGATAAAATGGGCAAAAGTGCACTGCACTTAGTCATTGAAAATAAACATTTTGAAGTTGTCAAAGTTTTATTGAATACAATACCTTATGAACAATTTCGTGATGCACTGCTTTTGGCTATCTATTTGGGCCATACGAATATAATTGATTTTATATTAAATCATCAAACGTATCGAACATTTTCTGGTAAATTTCTTGGTCCAACCGATCCACAAGCTTATGATGATTCGCAATTTAGTTCTGACATAAGTATGTTTGTGTTTTTTTTCTCCATTATTATCATTTAAGAGGGATAGCCTTTCTATAAAGTTTACTGAGATATTAAACAGTAATTTGCTTTCTTAGCTCCAATTATTCTTGCTGCTCAATATAATCGTTTATCGACTGTTCACTATTTATTAAACCATGGTGAACGTATACAAAAACCTCATTTAAGTATGTGCTCCTGTAATGAATGTGTTGAAAGTGCAGCATCGGATTCATTTCGTCAAGCACAAGTTCGTCTATCTGCATATAAAGGTCTTTCGTCTGAAGTTTATATTGCATTAGCATACCGAGATCCAATTTTACAAGCATTTGAATTAAGTCATGAATTACGAACATCGGCAAAAACTGAACATTATTTTAGCGAAGAATATAAAAAATTAGCTAATCAATTATCACTATTTGTTGCTCGATTACTTGATAATGTACGCGGACATGAAGAACTTGAAATTATTTTAAATAAAACTGGTTTGCCACATGAAGAAAAATATGAAACATTAGCTCGGTTCGGTCTAGCTGTACAATATAGAGAAAAACCATTTGTATCGCATTCAAATTGTCAGCAAAAATTAAACGAGATATGGTATGAAAATATATCATTTCTCACAAATGTTGATGCTTTCAAACGAGCGATGTTCTATGTTGGCTATATTATTTGTTTTCCATTCATAGCATTAGCGCATTACATATTGCCTAAATCAAAAATAGGTTCACTGGTATGTAGAATTGAAAGTATATGGCTGAAAATTACTACAAAAAAAACTAGATTACATAGCAATAGAAAGAAATAATTAAAAATTCTTCGGAGAAAGGGCGTTAGAAATCTATTTAACATGGTCACACTATCATATCGCATCATATTTGTTTTCTTTTCTTTTATTTGAGTGCCAACAACCAAATCTTAAATTCAAAGTTTATATTGCATCATATTTTATTTTTATTGCATTAATTATAACATCGAGTTATTTCTCAATTATCGATCTGGCAACAACGAAATTTCTATCGGATTATAATCCAACTATTTATAAAAACTATATTCGATTAATTTTTAAAAATGATGACTTAAGAAACGATCTAATTAATTATATTAATACTACAAATGATACGGTTGTCAATTGTGACATTAGCCTTCGTTTTATAAAACCAAATGTATTTCAAATAGCTATTTTCATATGGATTATTGGTTTTACATGGAATAAATTTAATCAAATAGCTAGTTTAGGGATTCGTGTCTATTTGAAAGTACCTAGTAAGTGAAATAAAATTGTTATATGGAGATGAAAAAAAAAAACTTTCTTCTTGTTTCTTTTTGTCTCAGGTAGTTATGTTGATTGTTCAATGAATATTCTTTATCTATTCTATTTTCTTTTTCTTTTCTCATCGATGATCTATACTCGTTTGGCAATGAATGAATTTCAGTCGTTAACCTATTGGATTAATATTGCTCAATATAAAAAGATGTCCGATATTGAAAAACAATATTATATTTCTAAAACTCTCCATTTACTCTATTGGATTAATGCCGATCGATTCTATTGGAAAAATAGAGATTTACAAAATTTAGCTGAAGGATTTTTTGCTATGGGCAATGTTGTTAGTGTTTGTCGAATTTGTTTTCTATTACCAATCAGTGAATTTGTTGGGCCATTACAAGTAATGATAGAAGTTAAATTTTTCTCTAGTCTTTGAAAGATACCAAAAGTTTGAATTTGTCACAAGAAAATACAATCACCCATTCATTTTTATATCTGCTTACCTATGATTACCACAGAAAATATGAAATACTTTCATAAAATGAAATATATCTAAAGATTATCTATTTATTTTCGTTTAGATAATGCTTGATCGTATGATGGTTGATATTTCAAAATGGATTACTATTATTCTAATCTTTTTTATAGCATTTTCTTGTTCATTATTTTTTATATTCTCTTTCTATCCTATTGTTTTGGAACAAAGAGCTTTCATTGATGCATCAAATACGAACAGCTCATCGACAATAATATCTGTAATAGATGGAAATATAACAATACCAGATAATGCTAAATGTTCAGATTATTTCTATGAACTTTTAAACCAAACGATTCAATTACCAAACAATACTGGCGACAATAGTAATAGTGATAATGGTAGCACAGGTGCAACCGATATTTGTCAACAATCGCCTGACTATGATACACTTTCAAAAATCGGACCTTATCCAGCTATTTACTATTTTGGACAATCATTTCAAATAACACTATTAACAACATTTTTTACATTACTCCTAAATGTTGGACAACCAGGGTTACCAGTATGTATGAACAGTTAATAATCGAATTAAAATTTTCAGATCATCCATTAATATAGGATCGTGGATATGAACTTATCACACGTTCATGTTTTAAACCTGATCCAAATAGTTATTTATCTGGTTTTGATAGTGTCATTTCGAGTGTTGGTTTCATTCTCTATGGTCTTTTTACATTTATATGTGTTACTGTTCTCATCAATACATTAATTGTCATGCTCGAACAAACAATCCAAAATATTGATGATCGAGCTGATATCGAATGGAAATTTGCACGTTCGAAACTTTACATGGAATATATACAAGACGGTAAATATAGATTTACATTGAACGAAACGAGTTATTATTCTTCAGTCGTTTACAGGAGTCTACTATTGTCTTCGAATAGGGCTACAACAATTTTTATAGAATTTCTATGTTAAGAACTCATTTATTTCATATTTGCGACTTGAATCAAGACAAATTTTAGCGAATGAAAAATCTTTCTAAAATGGAAACAAATGAATGAGTAAAGATTTTTCTAGAAAATTCAACATTGATCAGTAGTTCACTGCAAAATCATGGCAATTCTCTCAATTGATATGTTTTCCTTTGATTCACATTTTTAAATAGATTTCGTTAATTAACTCCTTCCTAACTCGTCGACTTATAATTCTTGAATAAAAAGTTCTACCTATATAATGTTCAATTTTAGATTTTGTTTTATCATTGTACTTTTAGATAGTTTTTTACCTGTTCCATTCAATATTTGTTCATCACCAGCATCAATTATTAATCTTATGAAGCGCATAACACAAATGATTTCTACGCGACGTATCTCAAAGAATAATAATATTAAAAAAATTCCTACTCAAAACAGAGTAGAAAATTTACTGTATCTTAATATCGGGGGACATCCTAGTAACAATGATAAAATGAATACGAAGAGTGAATTGGATGATTTTAAAAATGAAAAGATTTTTCAACGGAAACGTAGTTATGTTGCAAATGATAGTTTAACATATAAAATAGTTATTGAACGTGTTGTTAAACGATTTTTACTCTACTATAAAAATAGTCGTATTGGTCTCGACGAAGGGCAAGATGCTCTACAATTAAAAGAAATGAAACATGACGTAGCATCATTTTCTTTTGAATTATTTCATGAAATTGAAGGATTAGTTGAATTAAAAGATACAATTAAAAACTCAATGAATAAACTCAATAAAAATTTAAAAGATACATTCAATTTGGAACAAATTAAACTTCATTTAAGTAATAGAAAAGAATAATCATATGAGCTTTTAAGTGTTTCTTTCGACCTTTTATGTAGTGAAAACATGATTTTTGTTGTATTGTTTTTCATTCTTGAAATATACACAATACATTTTATCTAATGAAATTATTGAATAAAAAAAAACAACCAAGCCGTTTTTGTAGATTCTCATTACCGTAATAAATAACACAAATAGAAATAATCATGCAATCGTTCGCATAGCTATTGGATATAAAGATTAAAATCCGAAGGATACAACACTGCATCAGGTATCTAGATCAGTACTTATTTTGTCTATTAACTAAGTAATTCATCCATTAGGTTTTCCTCTGAATTTTCCCCATACTCTAGAGAACCTACTGAAATTCGACTTCCACAATAGCACATATGTAAGATTTACTAATTCGGACGGGAAGTGGGAAAAAAAAATATTTAGATGATTTTGATAATTATATGACATAAGAAAGTTGTCTCATTCTATTAGCTAAATCTTAAAAAAAAATTTTGTAAATTAAAAAAGAAAAATGGAATCTACAGAGGTTTATTTTGAAAGTTCTACAATTATTACCAAACTAAATGTGAAATGTTATGAGATTGTCGATCAAATATTTTGCTTCTCACGGAAATCATCATGAACGATCTTGCTTGCTCAATTGATGAATCTCTAAATATGTACACTTCCGGCTTTGTCTCTATTTGACATCCGCTCAGATCTAAGCAGTTTTATTTAAGAAAAAAACATGAATCAAATTGACATTGGCTCATGAAAAACAACTGGCAATACAATCGATTGTGATCTTTGATATGTTTGAATGAACAAAACGAAACGTGCACACGAATCTTTTGAGCCCGTCTTCATCTATTAACTATACGATTCAGTCTTCTTTTTAATAAAGTCATGTGTTTTTTAATTTCTTGAAACCATTGTTACTTTAGATATGTTTATCTCATTATAATAGTTTTTATAGAGTTAGAAGCTTGAAATAAGTAAACAATAAAAGTGAATAGATATTCTAAAATTAGAACAAATCGCATTTGTTCTTCTTTCTATGTTTATTATATGTATCTACGATTTTTAAATCTATTTCGAGTTAATTTCTAAGCTAATTTTCTTTGTTTTCTGTTGTTTTTAACAACATTTTCATCAGGAGTGTCGTTTTGTGTAGCAGTGGTGGTAGTGGCAGTAGCAGCACCTGATTGTTTGCCACTAAGTAACGATGCGTGGCCACTTTTGTTGCGTCCCCAATTGATAATTAAGGTTTCGCGAATACAAAACAACATAATAGCGATTTGTGCAATCGAGAAGAAACACCAAATTGAAGCTTGTTCCATTAAATTTGGTGTTATGAGGCCAGCCAAATAGGGTCCAAAAGCAAACAAAAATATTCCTTGAATTATCATGCCTTTCTTTTCATATAATGCAAAGAATGGTGCAAACATTAAAAATGAATGAATTGCTGCGCCCGGAATAACATAGGTTGGATCAGCCATTGGTACTGACCAAGCAAGATGATAGTTTCCTACAGAAAACTAAGTATGATACTTTCATCGACAAAAATAGAAGATCATTTCATACCACGATATGTGCATAATTTTGGACCACGTAACCATTCTGTTGATGGTCCATTCATTGTTTGTGGCCATTGATAAGTCAACAGAAATCGTCCAAATAACATGAAACCACCTTCAAATATAACGAATTCAATTTAAGAAAAAACAAGTTAAAAACTTCTCGAGATTTTACCTATTAAACATAGACGCTTAATGACCAAATAGCGATCAATATATTTTTGATTTTTTGTCAATGATGCATTGATAACATGACAGAAATAAGGTTGTAAACATATATGTAAAAATCCGGCAATAGTTAAAACTTGATTGATAATTGTATCGCATATGGGTGAGTCAAGATTCGGGGCAATAAATAAATACTGAATTGATTGTAATAATTCCATTGTGAAAAAGAAGAAAACTCCACTTGCTAATTGAGTATTTGAAGTTTTTGCCCATATCCACCAAGATGCAAAAAGACCAATAGCTGCAAATGCAGCTGACATTTCCATAGAAAAACACATCGTTGTTTTTTTGTTCGATTTTCACTTAACAATAGCTGTGCTCTCAGTACTTATATATGATGTGTTTATTATCGTACAAAGTTAATCAAATCTAGTTTTGATGGTGGTCCGATTTTTTCAAAGAATGCAACAGAGAGATGGATGTTTTTTTTTGTTTTTCTTCTTTGAGAAGAGTACGATTCTATCGACCAATGAAAACATTTCTTTGAGGACAATGCGAAAAAGAAAAATCAAACAAAACGTTTTCTCGTTTGCTGTTTTGTTACAACGTTTCTTAGCAATTAGCAAACAAACGGCTACGAACGATCAATGCGTTTATTTTTTTTTCAAAAATCAGACTCATGAGATGACATTAGATGGCGCTTTTGTTGAATCTTTTCCAGAGGCTCTTTCCACATGATATCATATATCATAAAAACTAAACTGTTCATGTGAAAGCTAGAATAGCATAGTATGCTTGCACATGCATTAACACAATTCAAGCCTTCAATTACTCAAGGATATTGGAAAGAAAATTTTAGATCCAAACGCATGGTTGATTGTTTCAGTCAAAAGTTTATTTTATTTCTATGAAACGAGGCATAAAAACTGAAGGAAGTTTGAACAACGTTGTCTTGGTCAATATAAAATGTTTTTTTATGTTTTACATTGATTCTATTTTGTTATCAAAAGTTCATGATAACTAAAGATAGTTATCAATTCTTTTCTTGTACTTTAAAAACACGATGACGACAATGATGATGATGATAGTGTTTTTTGTCTTGACTTCGGAAAGAACTCATTTTTTGTAGCAAATATTTATTTAAAAACAATTGGGTCAAACTATAATATTTGTGTCAGTAGCATTTACCCCTTCAGATGCTATTTTTATCTTTTTCTGTTTCATTTGGGTATTTTCTGAAGTTTTACTATCATTGCCCTCAAAATTACCTTCAATGTCTTATTACTGATGCAGTTTGAATTTTAATAACTATCAAATATTTATTTTTTTTCACTTAAGTTTGTACCGCACAGTCACTTTTTTTCTGCTTATGGAACTTGACCGTATAAGTCAAATGCTATCCATCTCGCGAGTGATGTGGACAAAAAATGAAATATATTTAGGATAAGTGTCGACCCACTCACTCACATCTACATGCACTATAACTGATGAGATCTTTGAGAGAAGTGAAAACATGACCATCGTCACATTACACATTCGATCTTCATTCCATGATTGAATCATTTTGTTCGTTTGTATATTGATCTGTGCCGAATCGTTGCGCTTTTTGATGTCAAAAAACAATGAATGTCAATATTTGAAGCAATTGTTTCCTGAAAACTACTTAGTAAAGGAAAGAAAATGCTACATGTAATGTGTATTATCTATTGTCTCTTGATAAGGTGAAAAGTTGTTTGTCTTGAATTAACAATCGATACCACAGATGCAGCCGGCAGCAGCTTTTCCTGCTGAGCCATCACCATTTTGAACAATATTCCAATGTGTATTTCGAATACAGCTGTGACCATATTGTTTCATCAATTCTTGTACACTTCCCATAGGAGAGACAAAAAGAACTTGTTGCCGAATAAACGTTCAACGATCTTTGTGTTGCTTCCATCGAAGAATTGAATTGGAAAGTAAGCATTTGCTGTTTTATCACAAGCCCACATGTATAGTACTGCAGTTTCCATTGATGACGATGTTGAAGCTTTGGTGTGAAATGCAAATGGATGACCATCGCTAGAATAATGGCCCATCACCTGTTGAGCATCAGTACCAATCGATTTGAGAGCTGTTTCAACATATTCTCCGTCGTTCAGTTGAAAATGGTTGTGTACGAGACAAACACCTAATAGGTCATGCATTCCATATTTAATAGATGCATGCGCCAAATTATCGATGACACTTTCAATTCGTTTGGCTAGTTCACCTTCACCATTGCATTCAATGATTCGATTTAAAAGACCCAATTGGTTGAAATGTGTAGTAGAATAGGCTTTAAATAAACCCGTATCGAACATTTTTTGTGTTGCAACAGCAGTCATTGTTCGTTGAACTAATTGTATTAAATATTCGAATGTGATCAAGAGCAAAAACTGAAGAGTAGTTGTGAGTTCCAAACACTTTTATAGTCGATGGATAGTGACTATTCTTTCTCTGCCAGAAGAAGAAGAAATAGAACTGTGCAGTACAGTATTTTCTATTTTGAGATGATCCAGAACCAGTTTATTCTCTCTCTCTCTCTATTTGCTATTGTTTATTTGCTCTAAAACATATGCTGTATTTTTCAATCACGATTTTTTCCAAGATAATTATGGGTCGAGAACTATTCGTTGAGCTTGTCGATAGACAAAGTTACCTCGATTATAGAAGTTCTCATTTGTTATGTCAGGAGATCTCTCTCCTGCCATAAGTATGTTCTCTCTTCTTCTCTCGGTTTCATTCTATCACGTTTACAATCATTCCATTCTTCTTCTCGTATCTATTCTATTTAAGTGAGTGTTAATGTTTAAAGAAGGGGGATTATTTTGTGGATGAGAAAATAACAATAATAAGAAGGCGAAATAAAGAAGGAGAAGATTGTAACATCATTGATAAGACTATTTACTTTTTTTCTGGGCCTAATTTTTGAAAATATTCTACCAACTTATCAAAATGTAGAGTAACAATCACTATACGAGAATTATGAACATAAACTTAGGTGACAAGTGTCTCTAACAAAATCGTCAATGGCTTCTCTGTATAATCGAGAACTGTGGCCAAAACTGACCTTCTAATAATGCAGATCTGTAAAAATTCACAAGAAATAACCCTATTCTTCGGTCATGAATTCCAGGTACTTTCTTTCTTATTCTATGAATCACTTGAAGAGAGTAAACAATGTTTAATCGAGGCATACGACTCACTTCCTACGTTTAATATCGTAGAGTCATTCATATTTAGTTCAAGTTTCGTTGAAAGGATTGATTCCTACGTAATAGAAAAAACTCGATGGGCCATGAGGAAATTCAGACTTTCAAGAATGCAAGTGCTTTGTTTTTCAACTAGCTATTATCATAACCAACACAGCAACCAGTCACTACTAGGTGAAACAGCAGCAACAAATACGAAACAACCAGCGGATGAAATAAAAATTATTTGTTCCTCTCGCTGTTTTCATATCAATGTCCACAATAACACAAATGAACATTGAATAAGAATTTTAATTATTTGCTGATAATTAAGACATGGCTTCAGAGGAATTTCAGTTTTCTCTAGTAGTTTCTGTGGGTTAGCATGCCTTTTCCAATAGGGATGTGTAGAACCGTCAGTTTTATTTTTATGGACTTGTTTGTGAAAGTTATTCGCAATTCAAGCGCTGATTCATACAGAATAAAATTCATTTTCTGTGATGAAATTTTTCTATCAATATCTCAACGAACTCGAAAGTAATATTTTACATAGAAATTAAACTCTACAGGCCATGATTCCTCGGTTAACCCTTTTATAGCCTTAGAGTACTCCGCATATACTACTTTAGTCATGCTTCGACGATGAATATTTCTTGAAAGATGAAGCTTCACAATGAAGCTTCACAAAATCGTAAATTCAGTCAAAACTATCAGTTTAGGTAAAACCTTCGAATCTAAATGAACTATCCAACCCGAATTTTTCATGAAATATATGAGCGAATTGCAAACGATGAAAATAGACGTTAAGAATTTCTGATGAATGAATTTTTTTACACGCTGGATGTTTGTATTGCGTGCCCAAACGTTTTCAACTCTTTATTGGTTACTACAGGAAATACATGAGTTATGCTCTAGCGTTATACGTAAAATAAATAGCTGGGAAAGACCACAATCCACTCAGATTCACAGATCGCATTCAAATGAGCTCGACGATTACAAAGAATAAAATTTACTGTGAACTTTTTTGAAGAGCACATAAGCAAAAATTCAAATGAATAAGAAATTTTGACACGTCGCCAAGGGCTGTACAAAGTGGACGCTGTATGCTCTTTTGTTTTTCATCTTATAATATTGAAGAATTTGTTTTTTCTTAAAATTCCTTTTTGTAAAATCATTTTTCTGAGTTTCAATTCACTAACCAGCTTAAAGAATTGCATTCGATATAGAACTATATACCAAACATATTGTGAACTCTTTTTAATCGACAGAAGATTTTCATCAATATTCGCCTGCATTGGTTCTATTGCGAATAGCGTATATATTTCGCACGTTCTTTATGATGGTATCATACTGCATCCTAATGAGTCGAAATGTATTGTAAATTTCTTCAGGACGCCCATTGTTAGTTCAAGAATCAAGTAAACAGCATCTGTCGTAAGCACTCAACATATAAAAGATTGTAGAACAAAATTGACTCATATTCGACAAACGAATAAATGCATACAGTGAGAGCAGAATGTAATCGCCGTTGAACGGACAATATTTTCAGTATAAACCCTCAAGAAAATGTTTGTTTGTATCGGTTGATATAAATTATTTTATCCAGGAGAATGATTCCGATACTAGGATTCTATCAGATTCGTGTCGGGATCTTATCGGATATAGTATGAATTTCATTAAACCGACAAAATCCTACCGGTATCCGGGTGTGGGATCGACAATCGGATCCCTAGTGTTTGGAATCCGATAGGTTCCAGTGTCGGAATTTAACGGAATCCAACATAAGCATTCGACCCATGTGTTCTGTTGACACCATACCCAGGTCCAAAAATCTGACACAATATCTTTTGAAGCACATACAAGATCTTGGAATATGGGCGAAATCTTACAAGAATCTGACGAAAAATCGTAGTTCCTGAGATCTTAGATCAAGTCGCAGAATCAGATTCTTGAAAGATCTTACACATTAATAAGATCTTTCAAGAATCTGATTGTGCGACTTGATCCAAGATCTCAGCAGGAACTACGATTTTTTGTATGATTTTCGAATGATCGCACAAGATCAGATGCAAGATCTTATCAGATCTCACAATATGATTGTTTCGGATCCCATGAGATCCGACAGGATTCACTGTCGGATTCATTTGCCTGGGTACTGCACAATCCTTCATTTGTATTAAAATGTAATATAATAACCCTAGTCGAACTTTTCTTTGCAAGCTCATGCAATTCTTGACTTTCTTGATCAAGAAAGTCAAGAACTATGGACACATCTTGAGGCAAGACATGAGACCTTTCGGTGAGCTCAAATTCTTAAACCTCTTGCTCATGCACTGGATATTCTTGCTCATGCACTTGAATTTTTATCTAAGTGTTTCTGTTATTAAAGGACTTTTTCAATTTTTTTTTCAATTTTACATTCAAAATAACTCAACTTGTAATAAAGATTTATAGTTGCATTTTTTTGTAACTCATGCAAACATTCAAGCGCTTGTCTTGAGCAAGAAAGTCACGCACTATGGACACATTTTGAGCTCAAGTCTTGGCAAGCGCCTGAATAAAAAAGTTCGACTATGGAATAAATACATGAGATTTGAAAGAATTAGAGGTTTTCTCTGAACATCGCTCCATGAAAGGGTAATACAAACTATCATCGCAGCATTGAGTATAATTAAGAAATTTTATGTATTTATTAAGACAGAAAACTAGCACATTGATATATTTTTTTCGAAAATATTTATAAACACATTTATTCAAATATAGCTTAAATAAAATCACAATGAGTCGTATTATCTATAATGAATTATCATTGTAGAATTAGAACTAATTTTGAACAAAATAAAAATCTATGCGATTATATTATCATTTCTGTTTGTCCACTTGATGAATTCAATTGCTCATCTCACGACAATCGAGCACCATTTGACGAAATTTATCAGCTGAATTAGCTCGTGTTGATGAATTGTCTCGAGTTTTAGTTGATATCGTAGCATTAGTCGGTGTTGTCGTTGTTAATGTTGGATATTTTTTCAATAAATCTTGTTGTTTAATTGAACCCAAACGAACTAATACAGGTGTATTGGATTTGGTAGTCGTTGCTGGTTTTGTGGAAAGTTTTCGATCAATGGCTAAACCGGGTTTCGTTGTTGACGATGAATCTACTGCAAAGGCACGTAAAGGCCCATGTAACGGAGTAGGTTGTATTGGTGTTTCATCTAGTGACGAGCGAGGACTTAGGACTGGACTATTCATAGAAGCTGCCGAAGAACGACGACTAGTACCATGTTTGGATGTTTTTCTATGACAATCAGCATTTTGTTTCATGAAAACAAAAAGTAATTTTACTATTTACTTGTGCGACGAATTTGGTGGCTCTAGTGGCTCTGGCGTATTTGTAGTGTGAAATATCTCTTTTTCCAGTCGATTACGTTCATCTCTGAGTTCTAAATTGAATTAAATTAGGATTACTTCTAGCCGTTTGAAAATTAACTGATATTTTTTTAATAAGGAATGAACCTCAAATACGTTTTCATATGATTGTTGGGCCCACCAAGATCTAGTGATTTTGATGAAATCTCGTCTGATTTTTCAGTTAAAGCTCTGTTAAAATATCTGTTAACTTAATAAAACTTTTATCTCTTTTCATTTCTAAACGATGTAACATCTTATTACACGAACAATCCTGGCCCAATTACGATAAAGCAACAGTTGTTCGATGATTAAGATTCGTTTTTGCTTCAGAATGAAAACTGTACGAGTAAAAATAGATTCCTTCTTTATGATAGGCAATTGTTCTTTATAATTAGCGTTTATCTATTTTCATTCGAATGTTTCTTATGTTGTTACCTCCGAGAGTTGGTTCTCGTAAGAGGCCTCTTGTTTTTGCACGATAATCTGCTTCTTCTTCTAGTTTTTCCTGAAGTAAAAAAAAAGCAAAAGTAATGCTATGCTAGTAAAAACAAGAAGTCTTACATGTACATAAGTAACATGATTTTCAAAGGTTTTAATATCGTCAGTAATAGCTTGTCTTAAACGTTGTATAATGTCATCGATGGTAAAATTTTGTAGTTTATTACGAACTGTATTAATATCAATATTTGATTGTGTCCGTGGTGATAGAGGGTTTATGATTTTAGTTTCATCAATATTTGCAGCTGGTTCTGGAATAGTTAATATCGGTGTTTCTCGTCCATGACGATCACGAGCTGATACAGGCCGTTCACGAATACGACGTTCATCATCACCAGTACCTGCCACAAGTGCATAGTTAATAGCATTCCAATTATGCCCATTTGATAGACGTCGACGAAGTATTTGGTCATCTTTCGCACATTGCTCATGAATATGTTTAACGAAAAATTCGATTTCAGTAGTTAAACGCTTTCGTAGAACAGGTGGCTCAGCTAAGCTCCGATGTGTTGGATCTGTACAATTGGCAACAGTTTCATTTCTAGATTTATAAGAATATTTTTCTTTTCATTAGATAGAAGAAAAATTTTCTTACCGATAATCTCGCCAAATGTCAAGTAAATTATCAACTTCGCTTTCAATTTCTTCACATTGTTCGATTAGTGATTGGCCCAAATAAAATTTTACATAATCACGTTCAGCAGGATTTAAATTTGTTGAAAGTTCTTTCCATGTTGATAATGGTTTATCATAAGGAATAAATTGAGAAGAATGATTTTTTGACGACGAACTCATACCATGAAATGTTAATCTAAAAGTAAGTATAGAAATAATACTGTTAGCAACTATCTTAAATTATTATTATTTCTTAAGGATTTATTTTTCTAGATAACTAATATTTTTATTAAGTACTTTAAATTTCAACGGTCGACATTCTGATTGTTTGAGTTACTTCACAACCCCTCTCTTCAGCTGTTTCTCGCTTGAGATGGAGAGAGAGAGAGGTCGCTTTACACGCTGAAAGCATCGATTTACTTTCGTGAATAACTTAACATGTTTAAAAGTAACTACTTAACTAGGTTTAAGAGACCGCGATACAATCATTTATTTGTACAACTTCATATTCTGACTTTTTTTTTGTTATTATTATTAGATTATTATTTAAAAAATTTTAAATTTCACATCACGAAATCGACATAATATTTTAATCAAACTGAATGTACAACAACAACGATAACAAACTAAAGCGTCTATAGTAAAAGTTCTGATAAGCTCAATCTCTTTGGGTGACCACTGATATGAATGGCTTTTGTATTTCTACACGGCATTTACCTGCCTGAATTCGATCTTTGAAAAAGAAAACGTTTTTAAGATTTCAAAGTGTTACTATTAATTAAATAATTAGTCATATCTGCGTGTGATCCAATTAGCATGGCATCAGCTTCTATGCACATTTGTTCTCGTGCTTTATTCACAATACCATTGCACATTTTTTTATGATAATAATGTCGGAAGCCAGGTTCAACCGCTCGAAATACATAACAATCTGATGTCGGATCATTAAATCTGTGATATAAATTACCATCTTCTAAACCCCAATCACGATTATTTGTTTCCCATCCGCCAATTTTATCTAGATCTTCCTTGCGTACAGCAACATTACCAAAACCATAAATAGAGAATAGACCACTTCTTGAATTGATATCAATTGTTGAATTATGACGAGTAACGAACATGTTGGAAAAAAAAGAAAATACAATAGGAAAATACACTGTACAAGATGAAATAGACAATTGATGAATCATTAAACGACGAGTACTATCCAATGCTTGCCCAGTAAATATAATATCGACGTCTAAAAAGAACAATAATTGATTGTTTGTAAATAATTTCGAAGCTAATTGGCGGCCAAGTCCACGATTATATGAAGTTTTATTCTCATCAATAATTGATATACGAATAATCGATGGATATCTGACTGATAATTTATTAATAAACTCAATAGTTTGATTATTGGTTTGAGTATTTTGTGAAAAATAGAGTATGGTTAATGTAAAATGCTTATGTCTAGTTGAATCATTGATTACTTCGCTTTCAAAATTATTTGTAAATCTTAATAAAGCTTCATCTTTATTACTTGAAACAACAATAATATTTAATTGATTTAAATTTTCATTTGATTCTGTATCAAATTTTATTTCTCGATATTCAAAACGATTGTTATTTGCAAATGTCTGATGAATATGAAATCGTTTTTGAGTAATTGCAAATCGATTTGAAGATTTCGAATCTAAATAAACATTCAATCGAACTTCAACTAAAATATCGATGCCATGTGTTGATGTTAAACGATGATATCCGAATGTAAATTTGCCGCGAGTTAATGTCCACTTAGATGAACTTCGATACAAACTCATTCTTGTCTTTTCAATATATGATCCAACAGTTTGTTCAATATGAAATCCCCATCTTGGATCCATCTTTCGATTGAGTACATGTTGTGAAAGGTCAAATTCTAATTCAGACAAAAACGTTACATAATTGTTCCTGTATCTTAATGCTTTTAACGATGCATTAGTTTTCAAGTATTTCTCTTCTTGTTTTGCTCGTAAGTAGAAAGCATAGATTTGTCGAAATGTATATTGATCGTTAATTGGATGCATAATCAATGCTTGAGAAATAATCGATGGTGTAAAATCATGACCAAATGAATATCGAGGACCATAATGATGATAGAATAACGACTTCGCATTGTAGGCTCTCAAACAACCAATATGAACATGTTTTAATATACAACGACCTAACTCAACATCTTCATGTGGAGTAAGAGTTTCATTATGAAAACAATGATCAAGCCAAGGACCAAGCTGTGTTAATGTACTTCTAGAGAGAATAACTCCGCTGCCACCCATACAGAAATACTGAAAAATAGTAGTAAAACCGAATATAATAAATTTTATGCTATTAATTAATTTACTTTTCCTGATGGAAAATGAATTGGTACACCGTTTCGTCTTCCAGACCCACCTTGCCCTATGTATAGGTTTTCTTTAGAATTAATTGATTTAAGCCATTTTGTCAGTTCGTCAATGTTAACATAAGCATTATCGTCTAAACGTAATAACCATGATGTTCTATGGCGATAAAATGCATAAATAAATTTCATTGCATAAAAACTTTTCTTTTGCGGTGGATAACTATTTTCCACGTTTTTCAATTTAACAATAAATAAGCAAGCTTTAATATTTTGATTTAATTTAAGAAATATTTTTTGAATTGACTCTTCTGTAGTTGAAGATTTCTCTTCAATAAATACAATGATTTCAATTTCAATTGTTGCTCTTAATACCCACGTGTTGAGCATTGAAGGTAAATATATTAATAAACGCTCATACGATGAAATAACGGCTATGGTTAAAAATATTTCTGAACTCTCGTTTTGGCATGTTCGATATGTTCGATATTGAAAATGTTCATAAGACGAATATTTTATTCGTGTTGTTGTCATGGCTGATGATGTACAAGGAAATTTAACATATGTTTTCCAATAAAAAATGCCAATGATAAAACCAATCGTAGAGAAACATAAGAAATATAAACAGCAAATCAAGCTTTTATGTGCTGTACGAAACATTCATTTTTTTCATCTAAAACTGCAGAGAAATATCATGGATTTTCATCTCATGCATTTTCTTTTACTTTCTTTTTTACCTCGAAAGCAGTTCATAAAATAGTGTAAAACAACAAATTAATTAGATGCTGAAAATTGAATACATCAAAATAATTTTGAGTGTCATTTCATCATTTTCAAAACAACATAGACGATGAAATGGCAACAAGAAAAAAGTTCCCGTCTTTCCTCACCGTCGGTAAACATTGAAAGAGAAAACACGGATGATGATTGATTTCGTTGGTTGTGAAATCGAGAAGACGAAAAAGAAGAATATTAATTTTAGAAAAAAGAAAAAGAAGAATATTAATTTTAGAAAAACGAAAAAGAAGAATATTAATTTTAGAAAAAAGAAAAATAAAATAAATGTTATACCTTTTCGAAGTGAAAAGAACATAGTATTGGTCATTTTATTTTCAACATGGCATATATATATATATTGAATTACTCTGTATGAACTATTCCGGTCAAAGAGCATTTTTCTCAAGGCTAACTATCGTAAAGCTTAAGGCGATTAAAGCTGTTCTCTTTTTTGAAACTTTTAAATTTATCTTCGATTCGAATTTTGTTAGTATTGTCAAGATAAGTAAAAGAAAAATATTGACAATACTGCTTACCCATTCTCATTCTACAAGCATTTATTTGTGGAACCGTTTTTAGTTTTACATTTATATGGTTCTATTTTATTTATTGAATAAAAAAAAATGAAAAGAAAACAGAAAAAAGAAACATCAGCCAGTACTTCAAACCACACTCACATCACCATTAAATGCAACAAGAACCGATAGAATAACACAACCAACTGCACTAAATTCAGCTTAAAAGTACTTCCTTTGTTTTTTTCTTCTTCTTTACTAATGAACATCATTATCATTCGACTTCATATCTGTATATGCACGATATAATTGAAAATTAACCATACCACGCATACGTCTTGCATTATGTTCAATGCCTGGTGCCCAAGCGCGACACGTAATACTCACAAGACGATTCAATGGTAGTTTGTTAAATTGAACCAAGACAAACGGCTGAACATGATCTTTTGCATTACTAAAGTTTAACATTTAATATTTGTCATGAAGTTTTAATTTTTCTTTAGAAGAAAATTTTTACCGAAATGGAAAAAAATAATTTGGTATAACACCAAATTTAGATGAACCCACTGGATAATTCAATGAATAATAAGTCACATTTGTTAATATGTCATCATCTGCAGGATGCTATTTAATCAAGAATAAATCCATTTATTTCTTGTGTTTATCAGGAAGAGCAAACAAAAAGGAAAAGGACCATGATATTTTTCTTTAGGCTATTAGAAATATTTTATTAGTCGTAGAAGAATGATTGCATAACTCAATAGGTATAGGCACACTTACAAAATTTAAGTATCGCTTCTGTTTGCATATGTAATAGTGTTTGGCTTCCGATACTAATGCGCATTTTAACGCACGATTCTATCCTTATGAATCTAGTGTTCTTGATTGATTAATTAATTATAGTACTAGATGTATGTATATTTAAAAGGCTAAACTTTGTGAACGCAAACCAGAGCTTCTACATATATATGTTCACGAAAGGTCGATCATTTTCTCGCTTTGATTTTTAAAGTGATTTGAATATTTACATAAATAATCTCAATATCAAAAGAAAAAATGTTTTTGAAGAAGATAAAAAATGGATGACTTAAAAAAACGAATCGGTAGCATTTAAAGTATGAATTTGACATTGAATAAGAATAAAAGAAAATGCTCGATAAGTACAAATATAGGTACACTTACGGTTCCTGCACAAGTCACATACACATCAGAATTCGATGTACTTTTATCACTAAGAACTCCTCGGAGTTCTTGAATGTGTAATGGTAAAACACCTTTTATAGGTTTCCACTCGTAAACCTAGATATAAAATCATGCGATAGTTTCGTATTTAGTAAAGGACAGGCGAATTCATTTTCATACTTTGTTAAGTTTAACAAGAATACATGGCTGTTCATACTTAAAACCATACAGATTTTTATCTGAACACGGATGACTATCATTGTTAACAATATGATGCCAACTAAACGAACAAGCTGCACCAGATTGTAGTTTAGATGCTGGTTTATCTATTGAACATTCTTCGACTTTAGCATCGTGATTTTGTAAAAGAAAAACATTTCGAAACAATTCTAACGACGAAGCAATTTGTTGTTGTTGTGTTGAGTTATTTGTTATTCGTACAAGACTTTCAGAAGTCGATGGCTGTGGTCGAAAACCCATTCCAACTATTTAGAAATATATATATATATATATATAAATAAAACAAAATTCAATTATTGATAAAAACACAAACCAATAGCATTGGTACTTCGAACGGCCATTGTACTTTCGGTATTAAAATATCTTGGTTGAGTTCGATCAAGTAGAAAAGCAAAAATATAAGTTAAACCAACAAAAAAACAACCCAAAAAGCAATAGAATATTGCATAAAAAATTGATAATTTAACTGCAATATTAATAAAAATATTATTATGGTTGTAGTAATTTCCTTTTCGTTTTGCATTTACCCCAATTAAGTGCATCCCGGCCAAGCACTGTTTTATGCCTTGAATCATAAAAAAAGGTTCCAAAGGATAATCTTGCATTGACTCGTTTTTTCGTATTTTCATCTAATAAATTATTAACATCTGTTCTACTTTTTTGTACTTCTCTATCGCGATTTGCTGGTTCTATAGTAATATCATTTGGTTGTGTCTCTCTATTTGTATTTGTCATTTTATCTAAAGTATTGCTCATGTCTACATTTTCCTGTTAGGTTAAAAAGGAAGAAAGCCTTACATTCTTATTTTTTTTTACATGAAAATAAAAAAGCTAATATGCCTGCCCGTTGAATGCGTGAATATACGAATAAAAAGTAATGTCAGAACATATGAAAATGCTTTCAAGCGTAACCATCGAATATACACCATTTTCTCCCGCTAACAGCAAAACGGCAATCATACTTTCATCGTTTTCTTCTTAGATATTAGAAGAACGAAACATTTATTTATGTAAAAACATACAAACATGAGCAATACAAGAAAAAACAGAATAGCACTATGCTGTCGAAAAAACAAATGGTAGAAATAAAATAAACTTGTAATAAAAATTTTTTTTTCAAAAAAAGTGACATACACGAATTAATGTTCAAATGGTTCTTATTCTGAAATTATTACGCTTTAGGAGCATTTTCGTTTGATCGTAAGATATCAAATGTGGCAACTCCACGACGTGTTGTACCTTCAGATAATTGTACGATATTCGGTGCCCAAGCGCGACATATTACATTTACTTTTGTTTCTAATGGTAATGAAGTAAATTGTACTAATACGAATGGATCCACTTGGTCTCTTGAATTTCTGAAATATGAATTATATATACAGAATAGAAAGAAAAGCTTGCTGAAATTTTTACGTATAGGGATAAAAATAATATGGTATACCACCATAACCCGAAATACCAAGTGGATGCAAAATAGAATAATATGTTAGATTACCAATTACTAGTCTATCACTTGCATCTGTACCATTACAAGTTATATAAATATTTTGTTCTTGCTGATCAATAGGTAATATCGTTTGGCCTGTGGCATTGGTAATTTGATCGATGATATTACCTTCGGCTGGTAGCCAATTATAAATCTTCAAAGAAATAGAAATTAATTTTTCTTAGTAATATTTTCAATCATATTTGAAAGATGATTGAATTCGAAAAATTGTTTTTACTCGATTTAATTTAAGTAATACACATGGTTTACCACTACTCCATCCATACATATTTGTAGTCGAACAAGGATGTGCTACAGAAAGAAAATAACTGATCAATTGAAGAAGACACATCGAAATAGATATATTCAATACATTCACTTGTGACAATATCTGTCCAAGAAAACATACACGAACGATCTTCTTGAAGACTAGAAGCTGGATTAGATGGACTACATTCTTCCAAATATGTTGGATCAGATTGTGTCAAAAATTCTATATGAAATCAATAAGAAAAACATAATGCCACAATGGATACTTTTATAACTATGATTACGAATTTTATAATTTGTTAAAGAGGAGATTGTTTGAAGTTGAGATGCTGTATCATTATAAACAGTAAGTGATGTGCTGTCTATAGTAGGCATCGGACGATAACCCATTCCTAAAAGTTAACACATAGGTCATTGTTTTCATTTGTAATTATAACTAACCAGGATAAATCTTTCCACCGTCACTCATTCTGCTCTGCAGATTAGTATATGTTGGTGTTTGGCGTGATACAATAGCACCGAATACGGCAATTATACCGCAATAGTATAGGCCCGAACAAATGTAGAAAATGAAGTAATATAAAGAGATTTTAATCCAGGAATTGCTTGTGTTTCCACATATTGTTTGTTGTTCTTTATTAAAAAGAAAAATCATAGATGATTTTAATAAATTGACTGAGCGTGTTTTTATGCGATGCATAATCGGCATTTTAACTTCAGCATCGCCATCTCTACCACTTGATTGTTCTATTCCAGTTGATGTCATTACTATGAGTTCGACGTATTAAACAAAAAACTGCGTCTTCAGTTATTTGTTGTTTACGCGTTTGTCAATGAGAAAAAAATAAACGAATCGTTTACATCGATAAATGCATGACGAGAAGGAGAATTAATAACGTTGTAGGCAACCAACCATGACTGACAATCAACGTTACGCAGTTATGGTTATAGTGTGTTAACATCCAAATATCGTCATTTTTTAATCGACTTTTGAAAGAGATTGATCGATTCAGTTTTGTTTACAGATTAGAAATCTGTTTACCCAGGTGAAAAAAATCAGATACAGATCTTGTAAGATCAGATTGAATCATATAAGATCAGAGATACGATCCAGAGATGCCAGTCTGGCCTGCTCGCCTGCAGGCGCTTGGCAGTCTGGCAGGCCAGACTACAGGGCCAGGCTGATTTTTCATATATTAGCCTGGCCTGCATCAGGCCAGGCAAATAACGACCAGGCCACCAGGCCAGACCAGGCTAACCTGTCTAGCCTGCTC
>OENM01001386.1:0-36080 GCA_900239745.1 Rotaria magnacalcarata | reverse complement strand
ACAGGAAATGCTCATTTTACTGAAAAGAACAGATAAATCGAATGTCATATTTTTCGTTTCGACCAAATTTTGTTCGATTTCGATTCTGACTTTGATTTCTAGGTAGAAAACAGTGTAGAATTCAATAGAAATAATAAGAGATGGCTATTGATTCTACAAAAAGCCAAAATAAATTTTTTTTCATCAAAGTTTTGAACTCAATATACCATGTGACTTAAGGAACAATGTCACAGTTCCAGCACTTTCTGTAGAACCAATAGCCAGCTCTTATTATTTCTATTGAATTCTACACTGTTTTCTACCTACAAATCAAAGTCAGAATCGAAATCGAACAAAATTTGGTCGAAACGAAAAATATGACATTCGATTTATCTGTTCTTTTCAGTAAAATGAGCATTTCCTGTAAGAAAGAAAAAATTTTCAAAACTCATACGAAGTTTTGTACACCTTCACTTGACAGTTCTAATGATGCATGAAGGTTTTAGAAATCTTCACAAAAAAAACTTTGATAGGTTTGCAAGAATACGGTGACCCTACTCAACTCTCCCTCGAAGAATCCCCAGGGAGTTCCGAGGGATTCCGTTCTTTTGCAGGGAGTCGTCGGGGGAGAGTGGATTAGGGGATGTTGTGGTGGCTCATATATCGAGTGGGTCCTATTGGACTAGATATGAATGATGAAATAGTTATAAATCTACACATTTTTACTGAATTCTTAATGTTAAATACGAATGAAAGATGTTTAAAAGTTTATCGTTCCTTAAAATAAGCAAAAATTTGATTTTTCCTAAAAAAAACTGAAATAGTCATCCTTTTTAGTATTCTGAATGTTTTTCGGGTAAAAATTACTCAAAGAATATTTTCAAGGTGATATTTGTGATCAGCTCGTCAAGTTCTATCTAGCCATGTACAAATATAAGGAGTGAAAAAATTTTGCTCGACATTTACCCTGGGTGCACCTTATAAATTTAAGAATTTATATTGGTCAAATGAATATATAGATATACGTATTTACATTTGAAAAGTGTAGAATGACAGAGAATGTTTTCTTTTCTTGCTAAGAATGGTATTTAATGATCTGGAATGCATTCATTACTTGCACGAGTCCCATCTGAGGCAGTCTACAACAGAACGTGAAGGAACGCAATCTCCTCTAAATGGAACTCAATCCTGATCGTTCCCCAGCAGAATGAAAAGAAAGCCATTCCGATAGTGGATGGAACGGTTTAGAACGCTTTTTATTCTGATAAAGAAAGATTTTGAACTGGGAAGAAAACATTCCATAATAGTATGGATTTGTGAAGAATGCGTTCTCTCGTATGTTGAACGTGTTCTTTTCAGTAATGAACACATTCGTCAACTAGCAGAACGCGTTCTTCATGAACAATATAGTTTTCCCTATTCCGAGGAATGCGTTCCTTTCCGTTTTTTATATGATTATTTGTCACTGGGATATATCTATCCCACAGAACGAAAAAAAAAATATCTGAGGAAAAAAATGATGTTCTGTGCAGGTGTCGAACCTGCGACCTTCTGCGTGTTAAGCAGATGTGATAACCGCTACACCAACAGAACTTATTTGTGATAGAGCAGTTTTAGCAATATAAAGAGTTGAAAATCAATATTGAAATGAATTATCAGATTCATTTGATGTTTCCATTATTGTTTTTTCGACTTCAACTGTATGCGTCTTGAGATTTTTGATGGAGCGTAATTCATCTTTTTTTTTTTTATACTTTCGTCGTTGTATACATGTTTGTATCATGCATATAAAAATTGTAAAAAATAGTAAACTAAGAAATATAATAATCACTAAATCTTGAGAAAAAGTACTTCTTTTAGATATAGTTTCATTATTGATTGATGAATTATATACAGATTGATATGAATCAAATATATTATTTATATTCCATATAAATAATAGATCTGACGGATTATTAATAACTGTTTTGTTCATCTGTTAGCAAACGACAACGGCTCTGCTGTTGAGAATTTTATTAGAAAATATAAGAAAACAAGAAAAGAAGTACTATGCGCCTTTTAAAAATATTTATTTAAAATTAATTTTTTCTTGAAAATAAATCGGTCGACTAAGCTACATTTAGTCTAGTCAAATTATTATGAATGGTTCGTCATTGTATTTGGGAAATCTATTTATATAATGTTCTGAAGCAATGAATTTGCACGACCTTCGACTTATTAAATAAATAAAAGCAAAATTGGAAACCTCGTGCCATTCAGTGTTAAGAAAAAAACTATATTTGACGTTTGAGAATATTAAACGAATTAATTAATTGAAGTCTATTATACAAATGGCTACGCCTACAAAACAATAGATTAGTTTATTATTTTATTTATAGTTATTATTTATTGAGTAAGTAAGATTATATTATTATTCTAATTAGTATTTATGTTTTTGTGTTTGACAAATAGGATACATTGATACAAACTATGGAAACTGCAGATTACATGGGAGTTGTTATTTCTATTTAATTTCCGTGTTAAAAATAAATCATTCGTTAAAAAATACGAGCAAAGTATGAATAATTATGTCTTTAAATTTAATACGATTGTACTGAATGAAAGAAAATGAAACATTATTCTTTTGCATTGTTGTTCGTTAGTATAATTAAATGCAAACAAAAGAACGAAACCATTCTATTTATTTCTATTCTGTAAATTATATAGTATCACGATAAAAAAAAGTCGCAAAGTTTTGCGTTGCTGAATTTTTTCACTTATTTTACCTCATTATTCTCATTCCACTAACGTCAAATTAGAAATTTCTTCTTAACAATCTTACGATAAGAAAACTAGAAAACTAAAAAAGGGGAAATAGTATATTTAGCAATCATTAAACACAGGAAGAATAATTTCTATAAATAGTAATGCTTTTTTGTCTACTTCCATTCATTTTCTACTTCTATTGCAACTGTTTATTTACTTTTACTACCAAGGATATTTCAAATTTAATCAACATGTCAGAAGGACCAATACATGATGACGATAAATATTCTAATGATCAACGAATTCAAGATCCGGTGCATCCAGGTATGTCATATGATCCGGATAAGCTACTCAAACAACTTGGACATGCGAATGCTCATGGCGGCTTAAGTGTAGGCACAGGTGGACACGGTGCCACGAATAGTGCTTGCAGTATGTAGTCTGGTGGTTTTCAAAATGCATAACTTTGAAATTAATATTTATAGGCAGTAGTCAACCTGTCGGCGGAAAATATGCATCAAATCCATCTCAATTTAAACAAGAAGAATTACATCCAGGTCTAAATCCTGATCCTATCGAACGAGGTAGACAGTTAGGACATAAAAATGCTTACGGTGGACATTCCGTTGGCACAGGAGGACATGGACCAAGTCGAACAAAGGTAGACAAATAAATAAGTAAATATGTTGAAGATGGATAAGTCTGTAGCAATGTTTCTGCGATTGATCTGTTTTTATTTCATCGTATTTTTGTTCCACATATTTGGAGTGTATTTGACAATGCCTGCAGTTGTTTTTGTTTTGTATATTATCCAAGTAAATGGTTCTTTTTTTTTGTGTTTGAATGGATTAAAATTCGAATAAAAAGTCAAAAAATTAAATGTTATAAAATACTCGTGACAAAATTTTTGTTTTTTTGTCAAACAATATAATCAGTTATATTTCATCGTCGTAAAATGAATTGATAATTCTGACTTTTCAAAACTATTTATTTTTATCATTAGTAAAAGCAAGAGATGCGAGTTCAAAAAATGAAGCATTCATCTGAAATTACAAATTATCATTCGATGAATTTGGTTTTAATGATACTTTCGAAATAGCTTCTAGAAAATATTTTTTAATAATAAAACTCAAAATAACTGTCAAGAAACCAGCACCCATTAAAATAACTAATAAATATAATGGATGTTTCCAATAAGACCAATTTTTTGTCGAAAAAAATCCAAAATCAACAAAAATAAAAGCAAATAGAGCCGGCATAACTTGTACAAAGATAATACGGGGAGATGCCGTAATTGATCCAAATATTCCAGCGGTGAATACTGCCGCTGAAAAAAATAACAATACATCTGGACTTAATTCTGCTAGTCCCCAGATAAGGCCAACAGCAAGAAGAAGATTGTAGAAACCTTGATTAGCTGCTAGACCGGCACCAATCTCGACAGTTGATTGTGGTAATCGAAATGTTTTAGCTGCACGTTTCCGCCAAAGTACTGTTTCCAATATAAATATATAAATATGCAACGCAGCAAGAATACCACAAAAAACACAACCTGTTATAGCTAGACCTGGAATAGAGGCGTTGATTCCCATATTACTTTTTTATTTTGAGATGTGTTGTTGAAACAAAAAGAAAAAAAAGTGACATGAAAATACACAACGAATTTCTACCTTATATGTCAAGTAAAAATCAGGAAAGCAAAGATTTTTCTCATTTTTTTACCTTCCATATTGACACTGATATGCACCTATGACGTACTCTTATATTTGTTTTCGATGTTGACATGTTGTACATGATAAGATTACTCTGTATATATTTTGATAGAGAAATTTTTTTTTAATTTCATATCAATCACGTCTGATGAAATAATATAGACTTATATTCATTCGATCATCTGGAATTATTTTTATAATAATTCAATATAAAATTGTTTTATGTTGTTGTTTTTGTTGCTTTCCGATGAACTAATTTACAATCAATTTATTAAAATCATCTATCTTTATTTCAATCATAAGCTGATAAAAATGTTCTGAATTAATATTTTTTTAAATGACAGAAAATTTATCAGAAAAAGAAATTAAAAAAAAAGAGTCATTTTTTGCCAGCACAGCCAGTAGTACCACAACTTGGCAGTGCATTATTATTACAAGTTGGACATCCTAAACATAATAATTGAGTTATATTTAAGAAAAGTGATACTCAAACTTGTTTTACCTCCTGGAACAGGGAATCCCGGTGTTCCTGCACAGTGTTCTGCTGTTCTTCCGCAACTATTGAAAAGAAAAACCACATATTTCAATTGTACATACACAACAAGAAGTTTCTTTTTTCATACTATCCAAATCTTGAACAACAAAGGCCAGGTGCACACCCTGTCTGCTGACAATTTCCTTGACCAACGGTTGGATCAAGATTACCACAATGTTCAAACGTGGTACCACAACTATTAAATATAATAACGAATAGAGAAAATCTAAGATGCGATGTGTCTTTCATACAAGCCATGTTTACTACAACAGTGTCCTGGTGGACAACCTTCCGTTTGACAATTTCCATTTGTTATTGGTGTATTGTCACAATGCTGAGGCGTATTTCCACAGAAACCAAATTTCGAACAACATAAACCATCAGGACATCCTTTATTTTTACAATCACCTTGTGTTATTGCTCCTTGGCAATGTTCTTGTGTCGCACCACAACTAAATATTGTAAATTTGACATATGAAAAAGTATATTTTCAAATTACTTACTATCCATATTGTGAACAGCATTGACCCGCTGGACAACCATAGACAAAACAAGTTCCACAACATTGTTGATCTAAATTGTTAATGATTTTAAGAGAAAAAAAATAGTTCAAAGTAAAATTCATTAATAAACAAACTTTTCCCAGTAACATTGAAAGCCATTGACTCGACAAATGAAATTATAGTGAAGATAACAATTAAACCGAGCATTGTTGTGGACGAATAAATTGATCTTAAGTTACTAGCATTCACTTTATTTTGTTTTTTTGTTATATATAAGTATTATCAAAGGAACGATTAACTGGATGAGTAAAACAAATGAACCCAACCTTTAAAAACTAATGCGTAGTCGCAGTATTTCAATCATAAGTCTATCTCCTACGCAGACTAAAAAATCGACGGTAGGAAGATTGATGAGCAACCTACTCCTCTTTAATCTATTTATCCCATATTTAATTGATATCAAAGAACGAAACAAAAAGGAAAATGTCGTTGTTCTGATCTCATATAGAAAATATCTTATATAAAATATTTATTACTTTCATTTATAATCGACGTAAAACTCTGTTATTTGATATGATTTGTAAGTGTTTGAAAATATTGAAGTCGATCAAACGTACTCATTGAATTAAGCTGAAAGAAAAATGACCCGTCTTTCAGATGCAATTCAGTTACATACAAACTAACCATTTGAGCATCATCATCGTTAAGTATAAGACTACCTCTTGCTAAGTTTATATTAAGTCCAGCTACAAATTCAATATCACCATCAATACATTCAGCAACATCATATGTATTCAATGAAGTCTGATTATTATTTCTGTTTTGATTCTTTCCTCGCTGTCTGATTTGAGGACGAATATAACCACGATGATTTCTAAGTAAAACAGTAATAGAATAAATTCACTTTCAATACACATACATATGTCGTTTACATAGAATAATGAAAGCAATACAACATATGATAGCAGCTGCAATTATGGATATTATTGGAAGCCAATCGATCATTTGTTGCGACTTTTGTTGAATACCGACTAGTTCTTCTGTATCTTTGAGAATAAATACGAATTTTTTTAAAATTCTATTATATCGAGTAGCTAGATCAAATGTAGTTTTCTATTAAATAAGTTCTATGACAAGTTTTCATGTGCCTTAAAACTTCATCGTAACTATTTTCTTTTATTAATACTATATTACATCGCAGGAAACTCTAAGTAGACGAAATTTATTAGTGCATTGATTAAAACTTCATCCTTTTAGCTAGCTTTGTTGTAAACTTTTCACTTTCTGAGATCATACAAAACATGAGAGCGTCTTATTTCGCGCGAAATTGTGTGCTCTTCAAAATGACGTTGAGTCGCTTCGACAAGATTGTCGAGAATATGAAAACGAACGTGTCTAATTTTCAAGAAATCAGACTATCTGAAGGCCTATTATAGAGTACGTTTGCTGCGGAATACCATTGATGATTAAAGTCATTATCTAGATTTGAACTCGGTGTTTAACAGTATTCAAAATAAATCAAAGGTATATTTTTTTTTGTGTTAACTTTTTCGCATCGCCTTACTTTTTAATCTCCTAACTATTAATATTGACGTTGATGCATCTACCATTAAGTACTTACTATTATGATTATTTTCTTCAGGTGAATAGCGTTTTTGATTATATTTGTATTGTTGGAAAGTTTTGAAATGATTACTCAACATTGATATTCAATAGGATGATTAGCAGATTGAGAAATAGAGTTTTGATTGAAGTCTATGACTCTAATCATTCTAGAGACAATAAATCTAGGACTGATGTCCGCGATATTTTTAATGAAAACTTACCAAACAGCACTTGTTTAATTGGTCAATAACAGAATTTAATCGAAATTTAAAAGTATTAATGATATTTGCTTGAAAATTGTTTTCTTTATAAAAGAACAAACTCTTATTTCTTCTTGTATGATAAACAATGCAAATTATCTATCACAAAAATTATAATACTTTCTGAATCATTTCAGTTTGCAAACTATTCAGTATGTTCTATTTGATGTAATTTCTAATAAGTATAGATAATAAAATTTCTTTTCAAGGTATAAGCGCGAAATCTTCTTTTTTTTTATATTCAGTCAAAACAAGAAGTTATTTCATTCATGTCTGATTTAGCTAGTACTATTTTCTATAGATAGCTATATGAGCTATTCAAATTTTCTGCATAAAAACTTTATTTGTCTTAATATTTAATCTGAAAGTTGATGTTTATTTTTGTTTTTTTAAGTCGTACATAAAGAGTTTTTTCATTTATTTCAATTGTTCAAATAATTATAATAATGTTCGTTAACCGCTATGCTTCAAACGTCGATAACAATTGAGCATTTCAGTAGCAAGATCAAGTTTTGATATGTTTTTCGAATGCCGCAGACGTCGAATACACTCAAGAACTTCTGTCGTTGTCCATAAAGCATCACGTTTAGATACATAATTTTCGTCGGAATGATCAATCATCCGGCTTAAAACATCATATTCTGATTCTTTATTGTATTTAAGTTTAAGATATTGATCTAATTCAGCCAATTGTTCTGCAGTAAGTGTTGGCTTTTTATCATTGTTCTCAACATAATTATCATCATCATCGTCATCATTATTAGTATTATATAATGGAGACGTTCGACAAACAACCAAAATGATCAGTAGAACTAAAATTTAAATAAAACTTATAAACTCTGTCAGAATATGTTCTCTTGACATACCAAACCAAGAGAATTTCATTAGCATAATTCAACAGATAGATGTATATACCAAATCAGAAAAAAAGATAAGTATATGCCTTATGAGAAGGAAATAATATATGTATGCAAATATATATATATATGTATATATTTATACATATACGTAAAAGTAAAGCTAACTATAATGAATAGTCTTCGGTAGTTGTACCCTTTTCTGGTAGTGTTTCTGTCGCATGCGATGGTTGTTGTCAGATAAAATGATGATAAAGGAGTTGAAATATCAAGAAATACTGCTGTTATTATTGCTGTTGTGAAAGATAGCCCATATTGTTTGATTGAGTGACGATACCGGTTGACACCAGTCAACACCAGTACTTTGACCAATGATTGCATCAAGTAAATAAGAAAGAAGACTACCAACTGTTAGCCCAATTGAATAAGAAAACATCATTAGATTTCCTGTTAGTTCTTTACGTTCTTCAATAATTGTTACTGGTGCACGAATCATCGGTACACTACCAAAATAACCATTTGTCAAACCAAGTGTGCTCGAAAAAAAGAATTGCCAAAATAAATTGGATAGTAATGGTGCATGTTTTGGTAATATACATAAGAGCATCAATGGTATATAAATCAAACGTAAAAGACTACCGACAAATAGTTGCATTGGTGATAGTATACGATGAGTAAAAAGTGCAAATATTTTACCAAAAACATCAAATGTATTGAATAAAGCCATTAAAATAATTGGTAACCATTCACGCCATTGACAGTTAATCATTTCGGATTCAACACCAGGAAATAATGATAGAGTCACCAAATATGTACATGCTATAGAAATCATATAAGGCCAAATTATTCTTATACAATCAACTCGATAATACCATTCGCCTATAGAATTAAAAACATACATCTAAATTATGATCATCTAAAAAATGTCAACATACGTTTTATTCGTAACCGTAGATTTAATGAATATCTATCATAGGATGATATAATTGGTTGTTGTTGATCATCGAATGTATCAACAGTTAAAATACCGAAATGAAGATCTTGGATATTTGATGGATTTGATTCAAGATTTTCTTCCTAAAAAACAAAGAATATTAGATCAACAAGAAGAGAAATATTAAAGGCGTACAAAACAACTTACATTATCATCAACTATGGCCTGTTTCGAGTTAATCGATGCTGTATGACAACGAATTTGAAATTCAATATCTTCATTTTTCTTTGCATTTTCACATTGATAAACATAATATTCGATAAATTTTGAACGTTGAATAACAAGATAAGATATAAAACAAAATTGTACAAATAAAAGACCCAACGAAAAAAATAATATTGTGCTTAAATGACTATCGTTTGACATAAATAAATTTGTACTAATTCGAGCACTAAAACATGTAATTAAAAATTGAAGTTTTTTCTCTTTAAAGCATATTTTGTTGAAAAAAAATAAAATCATTCCTACCAAGATGCAAGTAGACCAGCGAAACCTTGAAAATAAAAACTTATTAACAAAAACAAAACAAAAAAAGTATGAATCAAAAACATACTTTCGCCTGTCATAACAGCTTGTGTATATCGAAACGGTAACATGCTTGTTAGCCCATAGAAACTTGATTGTTGTACTAATAAAAACAAGAGAACATATTTATATATTATTTCAAGCAAACGAAAAAAATAATGTATCTTACATGTGCATCCAATTGCGATTATACCTACAGATAAGAGAAAAATACAATAGGACCATTGTTGTGGAAAAACTTCCAAGCCAACACAAAAGATTGTTATAAACATAAGTATAACTAATGTTAGACAATAACCAAATATAACACGGCGTTTAACAGATAGAACATTTGCAATAATATTACTAAATACAACTGTGCTAAAGGCCACAATAATATAAATAAAATTCAAATGAAATATAATAGCTGTTTGTGGAAATTGTGTATGAAAATAATCAACACATGTTATATAGATTGAATAAGGTAATAAAAATCCTATTCCACAACAAAATAATCCTAAATAGACAAAATGATATTTATCAATAGGTGGTGACGCTGCTAATTGTTGCTGTTGTTGAGGTTGTTGTTCTGTAAATGAACGATGATCATCAAAACGTACATAACGATGATTATGCTGCTGCTGCTGCTGCTGCTGTTGTTGTTGTTGTTTTTGTTCCGAATTCCGTATTACATAGCAATTACGTAAAAAGTTTTCATCCATAGGTACTACTTTTGCGTCTTTGATTGAACTAAGCAGCGTAAGAAAGAAATTTACTTTGTCTACATTATAACTTTTTTCTCTTGCGTTTTTCTTTTTCTTTTTCTTTTTCTTCTTTTTGTCTTCAGTTAAAAGGATGTTAGCTCACATGAACGAAGAAAAAAAGAATGTCTGTGACCGGAAACAGTCACTAGCGTGATAGTAGAAATGGAAAAAAGAAGAAGAAAAAACGAGAGAAAAACGAAGACAACAGAAAAAAAAGTCTGCTTTGCTCCTTTTCATGTCATCTTGATTGTTATGTGTAAATTTGATGTAAAATTGTATATAATAAAGATTTATAATTCATCTCAGTAGTATTTTATAGAAAATGAATGTATATAAGCCTCTTTATTTTTGATTTTATCTATTGTGTTGATATTATTATTATAAAAAAATTTGTATTTCTATGCTTTTTTGAAACACGATACAACAGAAGAATCAAAGTGTGTAGGACAAAAATTTACATGTTCGCCCCATGTGCACTTATCATGATAGATAAGCTAGAAAGATCTCATCTCAAGTGCAGAAAATGAAATCGGCACACCTAGACATAAATGAAAAGTATTTTATTCGTGTGTATGATTAGTATTCTACCGACAACTAGCACATATTCAGTTTCAAAAATTGTGATAGGCATTATTGATATAAGATCAACGGTCGTATCTCAATATAGTTTCTTTGAAATATAAGAACTAATTCTTGCATCTATCTCCGAAAGATTAAATAAAATGATGAGACAGAAACTGGGTTTTAGAATAGATAGAAAACAACAAGACTCCCATCATATTTCAAATGGCCAGTTCTCAGATATTATGCTAATCATTTTCTTTAGAATTCGAAACAAATGTTTCATGATAATAAGTCTTTTTGTTGTGACGAAAAATTGCTTAGGAATTCTTTTCTTTGGGTAATTATCTATACATTGTCTATGATAATCTAGTAGTGTAACTCACAGCAATCTACTTATTTCATATTCAAGTATTTCATTTTGTCATTTTCTAATAAATGACAATATTCGACAAGGCATTCATCAAAGAATCTGATATGCTTCAAACGATTAATTCTATTTACGTGACTGATATCAGAAGACAATTTTGAAGTAGAAATAGTTACTACGGATTCTAAACAATAACCTAATATTAGTCACAATCATTTTATTAGAAAAAAAATCCTAAACAGATAGAAACCTGTTTCTATTTGCTAAATATAACATCAGTCAATTCAATTAAAATAATCAAATAGCTGAAGCAAAATTTAATTGATATCATCTGAAGAGCATTTAATCTTACTCTGACATAGTTCATGTCAACGAGACAGCTACTAACAGCACATTCGAAGTGACGATCACTATTCTGCAATTAAAAATGTAAACTGTCTAGTCCTATCGAATTACTGACGAAAGTTTCCGTCATTGAAAAAACTATTTTGACATATTCTATTTTTTATTCTGATTAAAAGTATCGATCGTAAAAGACTTGAGAGAAAAGAATATATTTAAACAATTATTTTCTATTCTTTTTGTAAAGAACGTTCCTATTAGCTAAATCAGTGGTAATCATGCACAATCATAAACTCTGGAGTTTATGGCTTTATATTTTTTCAAACAGAGAAAAACATATAACAAGTCGCATTAAAATATATGAAACTCCTAAAGGTATCAGGAAAAAAATGTAAAATGTTGAGCGTTGAATAAAATCTGACATTCACAGAAAGAAGTTTTTCTCCATTCAAATATGAGACTATAACATCTATTATTTTTTATTGAAGCTAATAATTAGATGTTTTACTTTGTACGTTCTGCAATTATTGTGATTGATCGTTCATATGCGGAGTAACCAACAATCAAAGTTACTTCATCGTTTCTTTCCTTTTGAATGCCATATTATATAAGAGTGCAATTTTATTTCATTTGATGTAAATGTTACGATCTTTTATTCAGCCAAATGAGCTGTTTCAAATAAGAATAGTCATCGCATCAAAATTGAAAATATTTAGACGATTCGCTAAGGCAAATAAGAGTGTATAATTTAGGTTGCATGTTATTTTTGTTTCTCTTATTTGTAATTAAAACTATCGATTACTGATAAAATATTCAATCATCGTTAGGCAAATGTTTTCTAATTGGTTACGCACGCATATGCGTAACTTATCAAATGTATTGACAACATATGATTAGTTGCAAATAAAAGACAGGGAAATTCTCCAACAATTTACAACTGCTTTGAAAACATACTTACTAATTGCAACCTATTTTCTTTTGTTATTGAACGGTATAAAGATCACTAGCGAACGGATGTGAAAATTATAAGTGACACCTACTTTCCTGTTGTCTTCTCTAGAAGTAACAAGGAGTATTCCTATTAGTTATGAACTTTTGCTCTTTATCCAACATTTGTTAATGCAAAAAAAAGAGATTTTCAACACAAAAACTTGTCTTTCATCGTGACTTGTGCATTATTAAAAGAATCTTTAATAATAGATTCAATTTGGTAAAACTCTATTTGATATATTAACAAAAAATTGTTGATAGATAATAATCGATGATTAAACTGAAGTTTCATAAAACCGTTAGAGTTACCATCCTTCTTTAAGTTATAATGACTATACGACGATAATTAATTAAATATTCCAATGTTGTTCATGAAACAACTATTTAATTCATAGGACGTTCGCAGTGCGTAGTAACCTTTAACAATATTTTACTGAACAGCCGCACTCAGTAGAATAATTTATTAATTATATGATTTTAAACCTTCACCAGTCGGATGCTGCCATTTGGAAAGCATTTTCTCTTTATCGATACCGTGTTTAATCAGTAGCCGGCGTGAACACGTTAGTACGATACTCGAAATCATAAAATCAAGAAGAGAAAAACCTATTTTATATTGGTAGTTAAATAAATGACGTTGATGATCATTCTCTTTTTGTAAAATTGAATCATGAGTGAAGACTTTTAATTTTGTATAGTTAATTGTTGGAAGGTCTTAAATTGTAGAATATTCTCATCGTAGCTGTATTTTTCAAGAATTAAGATTCCAGATTCTTATTGAAAGGTTTCTGGTGTAATTAGTGGTATTTAAAATGGATTATGCGAGAAAAAAACTCGAAGTATTGTACTGATATTCATGCTGGCGGTAAAGAGAAGTATAATTTTCAAAATTAAAAATAGATAAATGTGGAAACTTCGGATTTCATCCGAGAGTTATGTGTACTGCAAAAGTTACATGCAACATATGAGTCATTCTGGAATGTCAGAACACCAAAATTATCATGAGCAACGAGGCACCTTGGTTTCTGGATGCAGTTTTTGTGCATTTTGAGACTGTTTTCAGGCGATGTCTCGTTAGAAAGCTACGATTTAGCTCAAAACTAGTATCATATTCAGAATCAGCGTTAAAAACTGAGTCGATTTATATATGTTGTGGATAATTCTGAGAAAAACCTTTTTTTTTGAAAAATCCCTGTACTCCCCCTCAGGAATGGTCTGATCAAAAATGACAATTTTTTCGATAACTCAGTCATTTCTTGACGGATCCTTCCCATCTTCGAACTCGACTGAGACATTGATGAGGCTGAACTGTGTAGAAACTTTCATCACGATCTGACTCTCCTTTCGAAAGTTATCGTGTAAACGGCCGGACATACTGACCGATTCTAGAGTGTACTCACTTTTTGAGCATACAAAAAAAGATTCTCAATGTTTTCAGAAGCCATGCTTGATACAAATAAAATCAACAATGAAAAATGAGTTTACGAAAAGTCATATTCAAATAAATCGATAGCGAATATGACTGACAGATCATACTTAAACTAACGGATAGCCCATGATATCCTATTTTTTATTTTCTGCAGTTATCTATATATATATATATGTCGCAGGATGAATTAAAATTTAGTTCGATTTAAAATCGAACTAGGACAGATTGAAATTTTAATCTGAACTATGCATAGCGGACTAGTTCATATTAAAATATTTTGATCTCGGCTAGTTCCGATTAAAATATTTTGATGTCAACTAGTTCAGATTGAAATAATGACATCACACTAATTGAAATGTGAAACAAACCTATATTTTCTTTTTCACAGAAGAATAAATGAGACTTGCAACACAGAAACAATAATCTCCAATGAAGAAAAAAACACTTTGTTAAGGGTTGTTACATTTCAAACCGTTACCACCATGACATTTAAAACAATATTTCCAATGTTTTTTCTTGTATTGGCATCGGTTTGTGTTAGCCCCACTCCCACAGTGAAGACCTTGGGTTTTCTATTGTGTCCCAGCATAAAAATTTTCCAGAAGTGTCATCGACTAAGTCCCAATTTTGATCCCAAATTTAACTAAAATGGTTTTCCAGAAAACCAAGGCGATTCCTAGACTTCCCATCAGAATTTTACTGGTGAAATCATAATTCAGAATAAACTATCTTAATATTTCCGGCTGCAACTCCTGGAAATTAGGCATATTTCAATAAAAGACATCATTAATTAATGTTCCTAATTAGAAAAATATTAATTAACAAAAAACAGAGTTCTATTACGTTCGACGAACTTTTCTTCATCGAGATCTTCTACTTTAGAGCGTCTTCCATTGTTACGGGGTGGGTGGATAGGTTAGTTGAGATCAAAATATTTTAAAATGAACTAGTCCGCTATGCATAAGTTCAGGTTAAAATTTTAATTTGTCCTAGTTTCGATTAAAATCGTTCTGAAGTCAACTAGTTAACTTTAAAATTTTAATCGAAACTAGGACAAATTAAAATTTCAATCTGTCCTAGTTCGATTTTAAATCGAACTAAATTTTAATTGATCCTACGACATATATAAGAGCTCATGTCCGTCACCTCTAGAACTTGTCAAAATTTCGTATGTTGTGACTCAAAAGTTAAAACCGTAGAACTAATATTGCATAGGTTTTGCAAACGTACTTTTAACAACGGGACTTGCTGTAATTTGAACAACAGGAATATTTCGGTTTCCTCGAAATGACAAAAAAAATGAATACATTGGTCGTTTGAGGCATAAATCGATTGCTGTATTCTTTAAATTGTTGCTCGAAACTATTTTGTCTCGAAGATTTCCTTTAAAATGCTACAGCATGCATAGGATGGTGTAGAAGTTGAAAAGGGGTATTATCACACAATGATAAAGTAAAATCTTCTTTAAAGCAACCAAAATATTTCTACTGCATAATATAAAAATCAAGTCATTGACATGCTTATCTATCCTCGAGCGTAAATGGATCATTCGTGGGTAATGGTTTAATTAAAAAACAAATAACTCAATTCTTTTATGAATCTAATTAAGATTTCATTGTTTTTTAATTTTAATTTTTATCAGAGACAAAAGAAAACTTTAATACAAAAGAAAATGAGCATCAAAAAGTCATGACAAGAAGCAAAAAAATGATCTTGACGACAATACAATTTTATACTAATAAAATACAATATTTAGTCATCTTCCGTTCGTCCGAATTTGAGTATGACTGTGCTTAAAATAAGAAGAAATAAGTCATTTTTTTTAAATGAAAAGAAGAATAATCATAAAAGTTTACCTAGTAAAAATAAGTAAACTTTGAAGAAAGATCGCTACACCTGGATATATATGTTCTGCGTTTGGTATTAAATATAAAGCAATCATTATCCATGCGCCAGCAATAACACTTCCGAAAATAAATAAAAATGAAATAAAAAGTATAATGCGCGCTAGCACTAAACCAACGCAACCATCACGATAAGAGTCTCCTCGAAAACGTGAATTTGATATTGAATTAACGCTACAATAATAGGGAAATTTGTCGTCAAAAAGAAAATCATGAAATAAAAAGAATGAATTACAAAATTAAAGCAAGTGACGCAACTATTCCAATTGTAAGCAGAGCCTTATGAAATTCATTATTTGATGGATAACATACAGCAACATCAATGATTAGCCACCAGCCAATAGCAAACTAAAATGCCAAGCAATAAATTGTTCTAAGGTCAATTTTCTATTCCAAGATCAAGTTTAATACGAACCAATGATCCAGCAATTACTGATGCAATTGTATTACGATTTTCTTTTATTTCAAATTTATTCAAATTTAATTTTTCATAATAATAAGATATTGGCAGACAATCATCAAATAATCCTGCCATCTAGAAAAATGCATTATAATGGAATGAAAATGTAAATGTAGAAAATAGAAAATAAGAACCCCAAAAACAAAAGAACTATATTATGAAATTAATTTTTTTAAAACTAAATAGATATAACTCTTATGAAAGACAATAGTGCAATCAATATTGGAAGTATTCACGGCAAAACAACTGTGAATTGTTTTACGCCATTAAAAATCGAAGATATTTGAATGTGGCCTTATGATAAAAATGATGAGTCTCTAGTATGGAAGAGGGAAATCTTTCACTCGAGATAATATTCATACTAATACCACTATTTGAATTTGCTCTTTAGACTCTTGAGTTTTAGTTGTTGACAGCTTTTTACAGTTCACATTTTTTACTGCAAACTCTTGCTCAATACTTGTTTGTAATCATGATTTAAATATTTTGGAATTAGTATGCAGGAAAGATCTTAAAGTTATAGGGTCAACTAGTTGTGTATTATGTATCATAGTTATGGAAAACCCTCTACAGATACACGCTTTGAGAAATATTTAAAAACTACTGTTCTTCACTGTCTGATATTTACGACGAATATTCTATAGGAATCAGCCAAGATGAAACAGTAAATCATTCTCCACAGCTTTACTCGAGCAAGATATGTCAATAACACGGAAAGTCTACCAGTCATGTTTCAATACGAAATAACAGAAAAATTTAATTTTTGTCTTTCCCTATAATTGACATATCCCGATCGAAAAACAATATCACTAAACACCAGTTAGCATTTCACGTTATAGAGGATTCTGACGTTATCATTTTGGATCATTCTAATAGAACTCATTTTTCCTATGCCACAAGACACATACGTCGACTTTTGATGTTTCAGATGTCTGATCTTTGGAAGCTTAGTAAAAAAATTTCAATGTCAAAAAATAGCAAAAGATCAGATAGTTTTTGGAGTCAATAAATATCTACATAAGCTATGGTAGATGATAATTTTGAAGTTGTATGCGGAAAAGAAAGTAACGATTCACAATGATTTCATCGTGAATAATAAATTATTCGTCGGTAGTTATAGAATCGTTTCCTGCCATAAGTTGACGAAGAACCAATTTTTTATAAATGCCATCATCTTTTGAGATAAGAAAATCATGAGTTCCCTTTAAATAGAAAAAGAAAACATAGAACACAAGGATGCAAAGATTATTTGATTTGAAATTTACTTGTTCAACAATTGTACCATGGTCAATAACAATAACTGAATTGGAATTGCGGACAGTTGATAAACGGTGTGCAATAACTAAAACTGTACGATCAATCATGGCTCGTTCAATAGCTTCCTGTACTAAATGTTCGCTTTCAGCATCCAATGCGCTTGTTGCTTCATCGAGTAGCAATAATTTTGGACTCATTAATAGAGCTCGTGCAACTAAGAATAATTTCTTTTAATTTTAACACAAAAGAAAAATTCGCTTCTCTATTTACTTGCTATTCGTTGACGTTGTCCACCTGATAGACGAACACCACGTTCACCAACTAGTGTATCATATTTATTTTCAAATTTTTCAATAAAATCATGAGCATTTGCTTGTTTAGCAGCTTCTTGAATCTCATCTAATGTGATATCAATTCTATCAAGACCAAATGTAATATTATCACGTATTGAACAAGCAAATAATGATGGTTCCTGGTTAACAAATGACACATTTTCACGTAACCATTTAGGATCAATAGATTTTAATGGATTTGACCCAAAATAAATTGTTCCAGAATCTGGATCATAGAATCGTTCGAGAAGAGAAGCAATCGTACTTTTACCACCACCCGACGGTCCAACTAATGCGATTTTTTGTCCCGATTTTATTTCAAATGTAATATCATGAAGAACTCGTTGATCTGACCGTGTTGGATATGTAAAGCAAACTTTTTCAAGTCGAACATGTCCATCGAAATCCATTGGTTTTATACAACTCTGTGAATTTGATGTTGCGGGAATTTTCGGTTGACGATCAAGCAAATCAAATATACGTTCACTAGCTCCAACGGCTTGCATGAAATCTTGATTACAGAAACGTAACTATTAAATTACAACAGTTATAAGTAATTTAGTTACATACCGGTAAATAATGAAGCTAGAAAAGCAAATGCTAATGCTACTTGTAACATGTACATTAAAAATGAAGTGAAAAGACCAGTAGTTAGTTTCCTATCATGAACTAATTTTGCTCCATACCAATAAAAAACAGAACAAAAAAAGTATTGAGAAAACTAAAAATGTAAAATAAGCCTTCTTACCACAATACAATGGCAATACCTCCAGCTGTTAAAAAACTGACAAGACCCATAAATGCTCCAGAATTCCATGCTAATTTTTTACCAACTCCATATGATTTTAGTAGATTATCCGAGTAATGATTGCTGATTCTGTTTTCTGCACCAAAAATACGGACAGTTCCTAAAAGCATAAGAGAGAATAAATACAACATTATCAATAAACTTGATCGCATTCGTAATTATTTGTCAAACCGATAGTATCTGATTTTAAAATAAAAACTTATACATAATATAATGTCTCTTGAACAAGAATAGCTGCATAGAAATTGCGTTGATTGGAATCGATACGAGTACCGCAGTTTTATATGTTGTAAAAACAAGATGAAATCACATCTAATTACATATTATATGTTTTAAACTATTTTCGAAGATTTCTCTATTTCATTTTCTTCTAAAAGTCTACACAAAATAGTTTCTGACAGAATAAGAAAGAAACGCAAAGCTAGCAACAATTTGTTGAATATAATTTCTATGATTCTCATTCATGAAAATGTTTAAAAACCTAGATTCCCGTACATGCTTGATAAAAGAAAAACTAGTATAATCTTTTGAATGGGCTTATAATGATTGAAGAAAAAAACTTATTTGAGAGAAGGCTATAGCGAATGTGAGAGCTATTAATAGTACTCTTGAAAGTCAATTTTCACAGTCTTTCTGGGATTTGGTTTTTCAATAACCATACTATTTAATTTCAGTTAAATACTTGGCATTGTAGAAAAGAAGTTAATTCACTTGAAATTCAAATTTTTTCATGTTTCTGAATGTCTAATGAAGAGAAGAGGAAAAACGCTTCTTACGAATATTTGATATTGACTCTTCAGCTGTTGTTCCAGCTGCAGCTAATTCATCTTGAAATTGCTTTCGTAATTTTTGTACAATAGATCCGTATAGTTTTGCAATAAGAATAATAAGCGGTACAACAACCATTAGAACAAGTGTCAATGTTACTTCCAAGTAAAACATCACCACGAGACTACCAATTATTTGTAAAAGAAAACGTACTAACATCGATATGTTAACAGTAACAGCATTTTGTAATACTTGTGTGTCACTTGATAAGCGATTTGTTAATTCACCGGTACGTGTATCATCAAAAAAGCCAACCTCTTGTTTTACAATAGAATCTAATATGCTTTGACGCAGACGACAGACGAGTCTCCTACAAGAAAGAAGTTAAAAATAAAAAAAATAAAACATGAAATTCTACCACATACTGTCCAGATAATTCAAATAGCCATGAACGAATAGCTGATGCTGCTGCTCCTACACAATTAACAATAAATAAAATAATAACATTTCTATTAACTACGCTCATCCCATCGGAAGTTATTGCGCCATCAATGATTTTTCCAAAAAAGTATGGCTGAACAACTTGTGTTATAGTTGATATTAGTAAAAAAACAATGGCAACACTCATTAATAACCGTTCGGACTTTGCTAATGAAAATAAACGCTTTAAATCAACTTTTTTTTTTTGTACACTTGATTTTTGTTGTTCAAGTAATTTGATTAGTTTTAAATATGGTATCATCAATATGACTCCGATAAATTCTATTGATGAAAATACGACAAATAAATAAACTGTTGATAAATAGAGTTTCTCTAAATTTGATTTCTGTAAAACGAATACCAATTTAACTATTGCAAATGCTAATGAACTCATCGCTATGAGAAAAAGTAGAATTTTACATAAGTAACGAATTAAAATAAATGCTTGATTTGAATCTGCTTGATATAGACGAGCAATAGAAAATGTTTCTAATTCTGTTAGAAGAATAACTAATAAAATCATTTTGCATAGTGATACACAGACGAGATCAAATATAGATGTTGTAAATTGATAATGAATTATATCGTCAATAAGCGTATGTGTCATACTACCTATTAAATGTAAATTTTTACACATGAAATACGAAAAAAACAAAATTCATTCGTTACCTATGAACCAAATAATGAGTAATGTTAGAAACTCAATCAAAAGAACGCTGCGAAGAACATTGGTCAGACGATAGCGAGTAATCGATGGAACACGAATAGTATCAACATTAGGTGTTGATAAATTGAAACCAGTTTGTTGAACATCATCACTTAATAATGGTCTTTGGTCATCGTGTTCGTTTGTCGTTAAGTCGATAATGGGAACGTCACCGTTCTGTGTCTCTCGATCATTTGATGGCATTACTGATTATTCGAAAATTAATCCAAATAAATTTATTGTCTAGAAAATAGCAAATTCAGAAGTATTGAATTCAAAATGTTTTATGTTTCAAATTAAGAATAAATTGTTAATATGGACGGTGAAAATAAAAACTAAAATAAATCTAAAGTTAACATATGACTTAAATTTTATGCGATTTCTACAACACGTACTTATTATTGGTTTCAGTAAAATGTCATAAGCATCGAAGATAGACGCTTTTACTTTACTTTTGTGTATAGTAAAATCGAATCGGGCAGTATTTATATCTTTATATAACTGTTGTATATATGAAAGTTATATTGAAATAGATTTTCCTCTTGTTTACTCTATTGGATAGCTATTATGTAATAAGAACGGCTAATGTTTTATGTTTCTCTGATAAGTGCGTAACTCTCGCTAACAAAAACTAATAAACTCAAAATAGAATAGTTATCTAATAAAAGAATTCTTATTGACAAAAACATGTAAAATATTATAGCTACTACAGAAGATGTGTAATGTTGACGTAAATACTGAGCGTGAGTCACCAACATGTTCCTTTGTGGTAACATGGACACATCAAGTGTACTCAAGTACACCTTGTCTGTTCTTTCAGTACGTGGTAGTCACAAGACAGTTCATGGATTTGAATAAAATAAAATCTTAGTCAATAAAATGACTCATCTGTTAAGTTAATAAAATAAAATAAAAATCTAGAGTCTAGAGAGTTTACAAAGTGAAAAGGTATTTACTGATAAATTACCACTAATGTAACACTTGAATCGTAATGAATCTTTCAATAAATATTCTAGTGCGATAGTACGAAAAATTATACGACATAGTTTTATAGATTCAATTGAGAAATCAACAACTATAACTAATCTAGCAGTACACTAAATGAGAAGATTATTTTTGTTTATTTTGAATAAGAAAGAATAAGTTCTACGTTATAAACTTTGACAGGAATTAGTTGATGAAGGATGTTCTGCTCTGTTCTTTTCAATTATATTTACAGAGCAGAAACCTGCAATAGTTTTCATTGATTGGATAGTAGAACAACGAATTGGTCACGAAATGAAATATTCGAAGATATTATCGTTACTGTTTGTCTTGATAAGAGTGACTAAAATTTTATTTGAAAACTTTTTTCTAAATATAACGTCTAAAAAGTTAATTCTAATGGTCAATGCTTCATATTTTTTTCATCCTAAAGATGGCACTAGTCTTATATTTGTTTGTCATTGATATAAATTATATATTTTACTCTTTCAGGCAATAAAAAAACAAATGGAAATAATTTCGGTGTTTTTTCAATTCGTATACTTTCCATAGAAGTTTTTCATTTTTTTTTCTTCTAGAGTTTCTTTTTTTCTGTCATGTCAAGCCTATATAAAAAGATATCCTCAGCTCCTACAACACCAATAAATAATCAAAGATCATCACCACCAAAGCATTCCGTCACATCGATTATTCGTCTAGCATCAAATCTGTTAACACATCGTGCAAGTCCAATAGGTGTACCATCAACAACATCGTCATTATTAAAAAATAAATGCCCACCATTAGATGGTGAAATAATATTTTCTAAAAATAATATTTGCGTTCATCCTCCATCACGTTTACATTCATATACACTGCATCATCCGGGTTATTTATGTATTAAATGTCAGCATGATCCACAATTTGGTTCTACATTAATTTTAACTTGGATACCAAATTCAACGTTAAAAAATCGTTCGAATACATCACAACAATCATCTATATCAGACGAAGCATCATCGCCATCAATAGATACGAATGCAGATCCACCTCCGACATCAACACCTCGTCATTCATTATCAAGAACTATTGATAGTGGTTATCATACAACGAATTCCAATCTTTTATTATCACCAATCGAACAAGATAATCAAAGTGTTCGTCGTCATTCATCTGATGATAAATATGAAGATGCTCTCGATGATAAATCTTATATTAGACAAGAATCAGTTACATCAGATTTGACTGAAGGACCCGATGAAATCCTTGGCGAACCAGATGACGACGAAGCATTTGAACACATTGACACGCATGATCAATCATCAAATTATGTTATTGATCATAGTTTACCATTTATGAAAGAAACAGAACCATGGAAAAACGCTACAGGTGTGCATAAACCAGATTCATCAATAAATGAAGATGACGAAGCGATACGAACTGTTTCTGAGCAATTCTGTGGTGTTTTTTCTGTTGATCTTGGTAAAATGCGTTCGTTACGTTTATTTTATTGTGATGATGCATCAACAACAGCTAGTGGTAGTGGACAATTAGTTATAGCATCATGTGAATCACAATATAAAGTTTTACATTTTCATAATGGTGGCCTTGATCGTTTAATTGAAATACTAAACGAATGGAATTTATTTGCCTATGAAAAAACTCGTCGAGGTTTTGCTAATTGTTATCAATTTAATGTCGTTCGTCCTAGTATTGATTCAAGTGATTTACATCCCGAAGAAGGTTGTTATCATTTGATAACTAATGATAATTGGAGAATGTGTATGAATTCATCAGGACAAATTGAAGATAATCATCAATTAAGAAAGGTAAGTTTGCTGTCTGTTTTTTTCCTATTAGCAACCATTCATGTAGAATATATATATATATATATTATCATAAGCTGTCATATCGCTTGAATAATCTTACAAGCAACATATATTTTTAAAGCATTAGCATAAAAACTATTCATTAATTATAATGAATTAACAAGTTGCCATACGTTAAATAGCACTTTCTAATAGAGGTCGTTAAACAGATTCGCTACAGTAATCTATGAAATTTTCAAAAACCCCTAAATATGGTACTGGATCTTTTATGATCGTATCATCGAAATCAACTAAAGTACTCATTATCAGAAGATTTTTTCAATTTCCTTTATTTAGTAGCCTATAAGTACTTTGTTATGATCGCTTTGAGTTACGCAAGATGGCCTTTCTTTTATACTCAACAATTTATTATTAATGTAATTATTTAATCAGGCGTAAAATATATGTTAATATGATTCAATTTTATCAAATATTAATACAAAAAACGAAGACATATCGTACCAAGCACTACTGTTAATTTTGTTTCTTTGAAATATGCACGGCTAGTCTATTTCCTTTTCACAAAACACAAAGCAACAATTTTCTCGTTCTACGCTTGATTGATAGAATAGACAGTGTTATGCTTTTAATAGAAAGTTTTTTTTATTGTTTACGACATAAAGATAAGCCTCCTGTGTTCACATCAAGGAAATGATATCGTATTTGAGAAACTCAATTCTATAGAATTCCGTTGGCATTGACTAACAATTGTTTATTGTGTAGAAATTCCTATATCGATAAGCTTTACAGGTTTTCTCAGCTTGTTTTAATCGAATTTCTATCAATTCTACACGGTACGGTGGTGCTTTGAAATTTTTAAGTTGAATACTACCTAACAAGCAAAAACTCTTAATATTCATCTCTTAACATACTTAACTTTCCATAGAACTTTGATTGAGAGAACTCCAAAGCAACATAAAATGCGTTTCCATGGAAAGAGTATATACGCAGCTTTTATTTGATCTTCAGAGGAATATATCAAAAATAGAATTTTATTTTGATTTACTTTTGAAATGATTTTATGAAAACTTATTATATGTTAATGTTTTAATTTATATTTAGACGATATTTTTTGCTGGCATCGATCCATCAATAGCAAATGAAGTATGGCCATTTCTACTTCATCTCTATCCATTCGATTCAACATTTGAACAACGTGAACAAATTCGACATAATAAATATTTACATTATCAGAAGATACGCGCACGACGGTATCGTATTTATCATATTTTTCAGTTTTTGTTTTAACAATTCTTGTAAACAATAGAGAAGCAGCAATAAATGATCCAGAAGAAGCTCAATTTTTTCGTGATGTTGAAGCTATTATTGAAAAAGATGTTGTACGCACTGATCGTTCACATCCATATTTCAAAGGTGATGATAATCCAAATTTACGAGTGATGAAGTAAACATTAAAAATGAGTTATTTTATTTTATTTTTCTTGTAAATATTTTTTAGAGAAATTTTAATGAATTATGCAGCATACTGCCCAACCATGGGTTACAATCAGGGTATGTCGGATCTTTTAGCACCAATATTAACTGTCATTCAAAATGATTCGGATACATTTTGGTGTTTTGTTGGACTTATGAATCGAACAATATTTATATCAACACCAACCGATGATGTTATGGAAAAACAACTGGTAAATTAAAACACAAAACAAAAAAGAATTGTTACATGAAATAAGATATACATTTTTTTTAAAATTTTCTAGAGATATCTTCGTGAACTGTTATTATTGATGTTGCCGTTATTTCATGATCATTGTGCGAAATTACCTGACGGACTCGATTTACTTTTTGCTCATCGATGGATATTATTATGTTTTAAACGTGAATTTCCTGGACACGGTGCGTATAAACACACGATCAGTTCAAAGCAAAGCGAACTATTCATTATTGATTCCCCTTTGATATTTTAAATATATTCTTGCGAGTGTGTTTGCCTGTAAAAATATAAGCATTTTATGCTCACATCTCCTGAAATTAAATTAGTAAATAAATGCGGAAACATCGGATTTGCATCCGATCGTTATGTATGCTTCAAAAACTGAGTGGATTTATATATGTTGTGAATAATTCTGAGAAAAAAATGTTTTTTATGAAAAAATCTCTGCACCCCCCTGAGGGATGGTCTGGTCAATAATGACAATTTTTTCAATAATTCAGTCATTTCTTGACGGATCCCTCATATTCGAACTCGACTGAGATATTGATGAGATCATTCTGTGTACAAAATTTCATGACAATTGGATGAGGCTTTCAAAAATTATCGTGTTAACGAACGGACGGACACATTGACCGAATCTAGAGTGTACTCACTCTTTTTGAGTGCACAATAAGTATTAAAAAACGGGCATGATTAGTAGTAGGAAATAGATATAGTAGCAGTTTTGCGGTAATGTATCCTATGTTATCGTTTCAATAGTAAATCAATAAAATAAAATTCAATAGAGCTAAATTTTTCAAAATTCTGAGAATAATTAAAAATATATAATTTTTTTAATGCTAATTGACTTAAATAAATCCTTAAGATCTAGAGACATGTGTAATTTCATGTTTTTTTCTTTTCATAAAATCCGATTATTAACCAATAACATTCCGTATATGCCTCTTTTTTCAAAAATTCGTTACGAGAAAATATTCAGTGCATTTTTTCTCGTCTAAAAAGAAGAGTATGTGTATCTAATCCTATCGGATTATATCTAAAATGTGAAGCATTTTGAAACCTTGAAAAGAATGCAAAGCATTCAAAAAATGTGTTGTTACATAGCTACTCGATGAAACACAAAATATTGATGCCCAGTGCAGACCTCTGATTACCTGCACAATCTATATTTGAATAATTGATGAGAATTTTGAGTATACCCATAAGACTAATGAGATATGAGATATGCATTAGTATCCAAAATAGAATGATTCAGAGTTTCATAGTCAATTTCGTTTTCATGATACCTCTTTCTAAATAAGTCAATATTGCCGAGGTGTCCAAGTAGGCTTACTCACTTATTTATTATATTTCTGCTGTGTGAAAAAAAACATCGAAATCAGCTCAGGCGATACGTTTTATATTGAAATTTTGTTGCTATCATATAAAAGAATGTGTTTGTCTCAAAGTCTTTTTTTGGAAGGTTTTTAAAATTTGATCTTCCTTCTATTATTGAAAGCAATTAAAACAGATTTTGTTATCCGTGTTTAAAAAATAAAACTAAGCACATAAAAAGATACTTAATAAGAAATTTTCAAGTATTAAGAGAAAAAACTATTTTCGAATGTTCTTCATTGAATATATTCTGAAAATCTTATCAGATTAGAATGCACTCAATAGAAAATTGTTTTTCGCTGAATGAAAGTCAACTTTAGCATTTTTTATCTATTTAGAAGCGTTACGAATGTGGGAAGCATGTTGGTCACATTATCAAACAGATTATTTTCATTTATTTATTTGTATAAGTATTATGGCAGTATACGGCGATGATATTGTACAACAAAATCTTGGTACAGATGATATGCTTCTTCATTTTAATAGTCTTGCCATGCATATGAGCGGTTCGATTGTGTTGAAAAAAGTAGAAAACAATTGTTTTAAAGAAAATGAAATAATAATTTTATATATTTTTACGTAGGCTCGAAGTTTACTTTATAAATTTCGTTTACTACAAAGGATTCCTTGCTGTCTTCATGATATATCGGTGCTTGCTGGCCCAGGTTTGTTTAAATTTATTGTTTGATTTGTATATAATATTTATTGTTCATTTAGGTAATTGGGACTCACATCATGTTCCACAAATATATTGTATTTGCACAACTGATCAAGAAAAAGAACGATGCCCATTCAGTGGTCTTTGTATGTGAATATATATATATACATATATATATGTATACGACGAAATTCGATATTATTCATTTTGTCATCTAGTCATATTTTCTCGTCTAATAATGAACAAAAATTATATTTCTATCAAGTTTTCGTGAATCTCTATCTATACTCACAACTTTCTATATTTTAAATTTAATCTTTATTTTTCTTTTAACCTTTATGTATCATCTATCTATATTTGTTTTAACTCCTTGTCTCAGGTGTATGTATGTGTATTTGTTCGAAAGTATATTTCGGTGCCAGTCTCATAAGAATTTTTTTCCATCTTTTTTTCTCATTTCCTATCATATATTTTTTTGTCTTTGTTGTATGGATTGAGCAAAACAACTTTTATTTTTTGTCGATACTCAATCAGTTGACCTTTTTTCGATTTGATTTCCGTTGTTGGCTGTGAACAAATCCGTTTGAGTGTTGTCTCTTTATCTATGTTTCTTTTTGGAAAATGAAAAGCAAGCAAATAAAGAGGAAGAAGGAGAAAATAAGTTCAATATTTGTATTCATATGAGGCATTGTGTATTTCTCAATGTGATTTTTGAATATAACTGTATACTTGGATATATGCATAAATCACACCCAACAAACGGTCAAGTAGGTTTGAGCATTCATATTAAGAAAAATAATGGTAAATTATTAAATCTAGTAAGAATATGCTGTCATGCTTATTTATCTAAAATCAATAAGCAGTTTTGCTATTGTTTGAAGTCTTTTGCGTGTTTCACAAACTAAAAACAGACTACACTATTAATCGTGTATATCACGCCGATCAATCGTTTTTATTATATGAAAATGAATAAGAATGTCGTTTACTTAAATTCAATAACTTTTAGTTTTGCGTATTATAACCTTCAAGAGTACATATTTTCATTTATCCGAGAGAAAAACAAAATATTGTTTACCGATAGAAATTTTTTATTAATGTTGATCTCGATCGTTTTGTTTTATTGCATCATTGTAATACAGTACTGTGAAAAATTATAGAATCACTAGCTTAAGTTTAACCTTTAGCTTGTTGTCTACTAATGTGGACGAATGAATAAAACCAAAACTCTGTTGATGTATGTGGTCAAGTACTTGACCACATACATCAACAGAGTTTTGGTTTTATTCATTTGTCCACGTTAGTAGACAACAAGCTAAAAGTTAAACTTAAGCTAGTGATTCTATAATTTTTCACAGTACTGTATCTATTTACTTCTTTCACTTATTGAACAAGACAAGATTCTTTTTCAATATTCTCAATTGATCGATAGTATTACCTCTTTCAGTAGACAATGTGAAGGAATGAATGATCAAACTGACGCCATTTCATAATAAATGTATGTAATTGACACAGGCTGTTCCACACATCGTATTAGAAAGAAAATGTTGCATAAACTTCACTGAATAATAATATTATCATTCTTTTTAGTAGTAGGAAAAAACTAATTTTCTATTATCTGTCATCATTGATAAGTTTTGTTTGCAAATGCCAATACTAGATTGGTAATCAACTTTATTTCAGTGGGCGTCTTGTATTGATTTACATCCCACGCATTGTGATCGCAATCCTTTTAAGAAGAGACTATAGGAAGCATAGCATGTCTATCGCTGTCGGAAACAAAAAGAGAGGAGAACTAGTTCCGCTATTCAGCCTTTGCACGTAACTAGCAACCAGATTGGCACTAAGTAATGTGAGTGAAGGCTTTGCATGTATATATATATATCTATTCAAAGTTGACAACAAGTGTTAGTTGGATGTCATATTAATGCATTTTGTTTTTTTCTATACCTACTACTCGGTCTATTCACTCGAATAAAAGAGCATGCTTTTCTTTTCTTTCTACACTCTTTATTCGATCGTACATCAAACGATCATGATTATCTTTAAAACACGCTCAACAGCATTATGAGACATGTAGACGGAAGATATGCGTAAAAAAGTAAGTAAAAGCATCGATCATATAATACTTTATGTAAATACTCTATGCAAAATTTGATACTATCATTGCATGAACGTGTAGATTTAAAAGATATACTATTGTAGTATTTTTCTCTCCTTTTCATATGTTTTTAATCGTTACACATCAGCGGAAAATGTTTATTTTATTATAGATACGTGTCTTAAATTATCTTGATGGAGTATGGTATGCTTTTTCTTTCTTTATATGGATCTGTCGCACGTACACACAATGTAAAATTCGAGATATCCATGAAATAATCCACTTTTAATTAATATATTTTAACGATAAAGAATTTACCTATAAGAATATATTCTTAAATATTTTATCAGCATACAACAATGTGGCTAAAAGAATATTTTAGTAGGCGGTAAACAATTCTAAATGTTTAGTCTCTATACGCTTTTTCTTGCTTTCTATTTCCGTCTGAACGAGAAAAAAAAAAGATTCGCTGATGCCAGCATCGTCTAGAAGTGCTTCTACTATACTTCTATACTCGATGGCAGGTAGCTGCATATTTTTTATTGGATTTTCTTACACATTCAATGACGTTGTACTTACGTTCTTTTTTCTTTGCCGTTTCTTTGTTGTCAAAAAAATATTTGAATAGATCTTTCTTCTAATGACTAACAAATGCAACATAAAAATTGCATTTTGTTTTACTACTAGTTGTCGATGGTTACATGTTCTACATTAATTTGTTCTTTTTTGAATAGATGCCTAGTCGATTATCATTCTAGATTACCGTGCTGTTATCATCAACATTACAGTTCTAAACTCATCTAAAAAAAGAACGAGAAGAAAAAAAATTATAAGAACATGCGCATAATTCGCATTTTATGCTGATAGGAAAGTGAAGAACAATATTGTTAAAATAAATATTTGATGAATGGCAACCGAGATTGAAGCTACATCTAAAAAGGAAGCTGTCGAATCAGTTTCAGACAAAAGAAACTTACGTAAATTAGAAGATGATGAAGAATATGATTATATTACAGTTCCACCCGATGGAGGATTTGGTTGGGTAGTTCTTATTGCTTGTTTTGTAAGTAACTAAATGAGATATTCTTTTACAAAAAGAAAATTAATTATCATATATTTATATAGCTTATCAATTTAATCATTGATGGCTTTCTTTATGCATTTGGGGCAATCTCAGAGGATCTAAAAATTTATTTCCAATGTCAAGAATGGGCTGTATCACTTGTTATTTCTCTTGCTTGTGGTTTTTATTTACTTAGTGGTAACTAACTTTATTTTTCGCTGACCCAACATTTTGAGTCATAATTCCTTTTTTTTCTTCTATTATTTTAATGTAGCACCTGTAGCTTCTGCACTATGTAATAGATGGGGATGTCGTCCAATTGGTATAATTGGAAGTATTATTGCGAGCGGTGCCATTGCAGCATCAATCTATTCTCCAAGTATTTATATAATGTGGCTATTATTTGGCTTTATTGGTGGTATTGGTATGGGTCTCGTCTATTTACCAAGTATTGTCATGGTTGGTTACTATTTTGAAGACAAACGAGCTATAGCTACAGGTTAAATGCACTGAATTTTCTTTATTTTCGATGCTAAATATTTCATTTTATTTTTAGGCATTGTAACTGCAGGTACAGGCATAGGCTCAATTACATTTGGACCATTGTCAAGATTCTTATTCGATCTCTACAAATGGAAGTACGGCTTAGTAATACTGTCGGGTATCGTTCTCTTATGTGCCGCTTGTTCTGCCTTCATGGCTCCTTTAAAACCAATACGAAAACGGCGTATATCACAAGCAAATGAATTGTAAGTTTGATGTCTGTACTCGACAAGAATTGTCTATGGAAACCTGTTATGCCAGATAGCGTGATTTATTAATAGATGAATTATTCATCTGCTATTAATGTAATGGAGAGAAATTCTTTGTTTATCATGCCTAGTCATTTGCATTGAGTCGAAAATATTTCGCAAGGCTTTCTTTTTCAATTAAAAAATGCTAATGATATATATTGTGATTCAATTTTTTTTCCAAAATGTCATCATCAGATAGTTTTTAATTAAAATTATTTTTCTCTTCTCTTCTTTTGATAGAAATGTCGATGAAATTAATTTTCCAGCTAAGGTAATTAGTTAATTATTTGAAATTCGTTCTTTTTCCAAAAAATGATCGTAGACGACATCACCTTTACGTAACGAGACGAAAGATGTCGATGCCTCTAAATCAGATCAAAAACTTGATTCAAATGTGGCAGATGAAGAAAAAGAAGAAATGTTACAAAAACGAGCACGACTTAATTCAACCACTTCAGCTAAATCAAGACAGAGTATTAACGCTGAAGATGCTGCTCGCCCGTAAGTTTTGCTGTTTGTTTCTTTGAATGATTTCGTTTTACAATCTATTCGTGATAGTTTATATAAGGAAGACGTGCTTTATCAAGGTGATACACGAGATTTACCTGAATATCATCAATATCAACAGGATATACCTACTTATATTCAAGAAACAACTAAAATACCTGAAACAAAAGAAAAATCAGCAATGAAATCATTTTGGGATGTTTTTCTTTCAATGACAAATATAAATGTTTTAAATGACAGAAAAATGATTATTATTTGTTTGGTAAAGACTTTCAGAAACTTAATAATATCAAGAGATTGATTTTGTCCTTTTTTTTATATTCATTTCTCATTTTATAAAGGCCAATGTCTGTTCAATGATCGGTTATTATACACCTTATCTATTCATTGTTAAAGTAGCGACAAAAGAGAAAAATATTCCTCAAACTACTGCTGTTTTTTTGCTATCCCTCATTGGTAAATAGAATTGTTTCTTATGATTGAATTATTAAAGAATTCATTTTTTTTCAGGTTTTACTAATACAGCTTCTCGATTCGTATCTGGTTGGATAACAAAAATTCCGCGTATGAGTCCATTACTTGTTAATAATATTGGTTTAACGGTAGCTGGTGTAACAACACTACTCGTACCATTTTGTCAAACACATGTACATCTAATGGTTTATTGTATTATATGGGGTGGTTTTATTGGTAATTGTTTCTTTTGCTTATAGAACTAAAACGAAAAAATCTAAACTTCTTTTAGCCTTTCATGTTTCTTTAAGTCCTGTAATTGTTTGTCAAATAGTTGGTCTTGAACGCTATAGCAGTGCTTTAGGTTTAACCTTGATGTGTCGAGGGATTACATCATTAAGTGCTCCCCCTGTAAGTTTATTTTATCTTTTGTTTTTCATTCTTTTTTACATGAGAATTTTTTAAAATTTAGATTATGGGCGCAATTCGAGATTTCACCGATAGTTTCAATATTCCATTCATTATTGGTGGTATTAGTTTTCTAACTAGTGCATTGATGCACTTCGCTCTTATGTGGATTATTCGTCAAGAAAAACCTAACTTAAAACAAATGAAAGACAAGAGTCTATCAACATTAAATGTGTGATCGTAGTTAATATTGTGTTTTGTAATATCTATTGTTTTCCCTATGATCTGTAATTTTGATTTTGTTTTCCTACGGATGATATGGAAACACTATGGTTTCATGTTTTGTTCTTGTATTTTAAAGCTATAATATTCGAGCAGTATTCATAATTTTATGTTTTTTGGTTTAATAAATATCTAGCTTTAGTTTAAATAAATACCTTTCGGTTCAAGGATTAGTTACTTTATACTGAAAAAACAAATTTCTTTTTCTTTTATCAAAGAGATCAATTGACAATAAGTAAATATATTATTGAAGAATTATGTTTTTCGATTAATCAAATAATAAATAAATGAAATCCTTTGATAACAAAAAATTGAATAGAAGATAAATATATTTTTGAGTCTATTTATTAAATGTATTAGGAAAAAAACAAATTTGCAAGCATGCCAATATCAAGTACATCTTTTTAATGAAGTCCTAATTAAATATGCAATAGTGAATTGTGCATTCCATTTATGCGCAAAAATAGTTGGCATCACAATTGTTTGTCACACGGTTGAATCTCATTCCATTGGGGCACGTTGCAATAACTGGTGCTGAAATCAAACTTACATCATTATCTATAAATATTATTCTATGTGATAGATTTACCTCCATTGGCTTGAGGGCAATAGAAATATCGACCAGTGGCACAATATGCGGTATCAGGAAACACACCTTGTTGTGTACATGTAAAGTAGCCTAATAAACCACAAAATAATAGTGAATTCAAATTTTATTGGAAATAAAATACAAACATTGATTGCAATTCAGTCCTGTCCAGCCTGGATTACAGTGACAATAAGCATGTACTGCTGTTCCTATTGTATTTTCAACACAAGTTCCATATTGGCATAGTCCAAGCACACAACGACCAGCAATGCCTAAATAATTGAAATAGAATCTTTTTGGAGAAAATACTAAAACTATGAACAACGAACCTTGAAGTTCACAAAATGAACCAGAAAAACCTAAAGTACACCAACATACTTCGGCACCATTGACAACATTACATACACCACCATTGAAACATGTTCGACTGCAAGATGCTGCACTTGTTGCTGTAGAATTGCCTATAGTCGATAGCAAAATAAAAAGCAGTTATTCATTTTGCTAAAAGTCATTATTTGGTTTCTCACGGCAAGGTCCATTGAGAACCGATGGAACATTATTTGGACATACACATACAGAATCAACGTAATTAGGTGGAACATCGTAACAACAATAGCCGGTGCTTGCATCGAAAGGAGGTGTGATATTACATGGATTGCTTGCACATGTAACTAGAAACACAAAATATTCGAATGATATTGAATGAACATTAACTAATATGTAATTACCTCCGTGAGCTAGTTGAATATTTTGTTGAAGTAAAACAACAAACAATGACACAAAAATTATTTGCATTTTCGTCGTTTATGAAGTGATTTTGATATTAAAGAATAAAGTATAGTGGAATACGGTGCTATCGCATCGAACTTTTATATTTCAACATCCAAGGTCACTAGTCAATATTTTTATATTGTGATATTAGTCTCCTTTTTCCTATTGTCACTTGAAATTGATATCTTAATACCGCAATTTTTCGTTTTGAGTAATATAACAGAATAACAACAACAAAAAGAACTATTAGATTAGTCAACTAATCTACAGCAAATTTTGTTCACAGCACCTATTCGTAATATGCCATACAAAACTATGAAACAAACAGTTCAAAACATTTGCACTCTTTTAATTATGCAAAAGTCAATTTGTAGGAAAATTTCTTTTAGAAATATTAACATTATTTGGTCGAATAAGAAAAAGTATTATCAATACGACAAAGTTCACTTCTTCTTCTTCTTCTTCTTCTTCTTCTTCAAGGACTCTAAGACGCTGCATTGGCTTATTAATCAAATTGAAATTACAATATAGTACAAAAGGAGCCTGAATGCATTGCCATTATCTTCTTCGAAAAGAGAATCTCTTTGAATAATTACAGAATGACTGCACATTGCTAAAGGAGACTTAGCACATCTACAGTAATTTTCATTAGAGATTAAATACTCAAGGCAGTCTTTTTGCCATTAGATACTGCTTAAAGTAGACCTTAATAGAATTAAATAAAATTTAAAATTTTTAAATAAATAAAAAAACATTTTATATAAATTCTAAATGTTTTTTCTTTTTCTTTCATTTTTCAATATTTCGTCCTGGTTTATACGGACATTTACGAGAATTGATGATGCTTGTAGCTATTGAGATTGTTGCTGTTGTTTTGATCTAGTTTTATGTTCCTTATCCATAACCTGATGTTTTCTTATCATTTCCATTACCATTTCCTGATGTTAACTTGACTGTTTGACATTAATTTACACAAGATATTCTCACGTTGAATTGAATGTTGCTGGTGTTTTTCTTCGATTTCATGTAATTATGGGTGTGGGTGGTCGTGGATAAGGAACATAAAACTAGATCAAAACAACAACAATAATCTCAACAACTACAAACATCATCAATTCTCGTAAATATCCGTATAAACAAGAACGAAATATTGAAAAATGAAAGAAAAAACATTTAGAATTTAAATAAAAAATTTTAATTTAATTTAATTATATTGAATAAAAATAAAATCGTGCTGCATCACCGATCTATTGAAATAAATGAACATCTCGATTCTCATATGATACATTATAAAGTAGACCTGTTCTAGGTTTTCAACTAGTATTGCATTCTGTTTTTTCATCGTATATATACCCCGGTCGAAGAAAACGATCAGTAAACGGTCGTATACGATACAAATACGGCCCGTTTTACGTGCCGTATTTTCCCCGTATAACAGGGGCAGTNGATAGAACCTGATCAATTTAAATCGGTCAGTTTAAGCCATATATACTGTTATATTAAGCGACGTTTTGTGAATTATATTCACCAGTTCATACCAAGCATTGCCTATACAGTGTATATAACATGCGATGCAAAAGTCTTTGCAATAATATCAAACGCTGTTAGACCATGTTGGAGACTTCTAATTCAGCTGACTTTTCTCTTGTTGGAAAGCGCAGTGCCTGAGCGTCAAATTTTGTACCAAACATATTTTTCTGGGATGAATCTGGAAA
>OENM01001385.1:0-36081 GCA_900239745.1 Rotaria magnacalcarata | reverse complement strand
AAAGTGGAACTTGAGCGAAATAAACGTTGTTTGTTGAAAAGCAATGGTTTTTGCTGATTTTCAGACTCTCTGAGCATCTTGCTTTTTCTCCACGAATGTCTTATCAAATCGAAAGACTAAGTATATATTCGTGATCAGCGCGAAAAGGCGAATCTAATAACGCACGTTTAAGCAAAAAAGATGAGGTGCTGTAATTTTGAATTACGCGCACCTCATAAAACATACAATTTTTTGTCCAACGCTTTTGAGAGACATCTCATTTGAAAGATCATTTAAAACTGAACAATTTATAACTGCTGCAAAAATTTCAAAGTTGAAATTTGTTATTGGAAATTTCAAAATTTGAAAAGTTTTGCAAATTGAAAATTTCACAATTTTGGAGTATTTTCAAAATATGAACCCTTTGAAAGACTGATGACGAAATACAAAACTAAATGTGTTTTGTAGTCCTGCCAATTCTGCACAAAATAGGAATAAAATATGTATTCAGAAGGTGTGAGCCATAGACCGAAACCGAGTCAAGTAAAACCTTCTTCAAATATGTGTTGAGTCGAGCCGAGTTTTATTCGAGAGACTCGGCGTTTTGAAAGTCTTCAATGACTCTTTGAACTGTTTCTCGTGATTGACCGTTATTATAAGTTGTGGGTGTTGGTGCTTCTTCTCTTGACGCCCACACCCTCAAAATATTGTGTTATGGATGACTACAATGATTAATATTGGTTCACCAAATTATGAATATACACAAGAACATGAATATTTATTTAATAAAACAACTAAATGATGGAGTGGACACGAGCGCTGATTAAATTATACTTTAATATACAAGCTGTTAATTGGTGGCATAGTAAAATTGAACGACTTATAGATACTGTTGGACCCATTCATGCATTTAAAGTATGAAGAGATTCAATATTCGATGTCTTTTAATTATAGATCATTTCGATAAGCATGCATCAATCAGACCTGTCTTCGAAAATATTTTACTCGTATATAATGCCAATAATTCAAACTGTTTCTTTTAGAGAAAGAATATCAATGCTGAATATCAATCATACCATACATCAAAACTAACAACTTGTAAAACCGTATATAGGCAATTTCATTTTCTAGCCACATGATTCCGCAAAATAAAAATGCAAATATCTCTGAAGTCAGGCATTTATTTTATCTAATTATTATGTAGCAGATGTATATCAAACTATTCTAGATATTCTTAAAACTCAATCCTATAGACCATAGTTCCACACACTGTAAAGTAGAAAATAAGTTATAGAGTTTAATCAAGGATATTCTAGGAATGCCTACGTACCAAATGAATATAGACATCAATTATACTCTTATTTCTCAGATGATGAATAAACATTTTAAGATCATCGAAATATTAGATATATTTTATATAAAATTATGATGAAGTATTTCCTATCATCAAACGATGCCCATAAAGAAAGATCTATCTATGAGTCTATATACGAAATAAGCACACCTACACCCTCAAGATAGATAGATTTTTATTGTTATGCTCTCGATATTTCTCTTTGAATCTGCCTGCTCACACCCTCAAATATATATATATATATATATATATATCTATGTCATTTTAGCAGATGTCACTCAATATCAATACAGTGTTTAATGAGCGGTTAGGTGCACAATAAATATGGCGTAGATGAAAGAAAATATTAGACACATGATTCAGAACGAACGAGAATGAAAAAAGGTTCGGTGTTTGCTAATAAGAAAGGTCCTTTAGGAAACGGATTTGGCACACCAATTAATAGCTCATCTACATCATCCTCTCTTTTTGATAATAGTCTTCAACAACAGCACCCATTAGGATCTGGTCGAAATTGGCAAACAACACCAACCAATACACGTCGATTACCACCTCCTCTTCATCATCATCTACATTCGTCGAATTCATCAACAAGTATACGAGCATATACGATGGCTCCTACTACTGTTCTCAGTACAAATACACCTAATACGAGTAGAGTCAAACCATATACAATGCAAAGTCTTGTAGAAACTCTCAATGAAGTAAATAACGATAATCTTTCCTGTTTTCTTCTTCATGTTTGTCTTTTACAACTTTAGTTACTTGCTGAACTTGCTATTCCACATTCGATGCGTTATGAAACAAAATATGGTTTTGAAGATATTCTTACTGTTCTCGATGTATGTATCATATTGTATTTTGAATTTCATGTATACATGATTGTTTTTCTATAAGCAGCATCTAACAAATCCATCTCGATATGAAAATCAACGTTTTCAACCATATCCACCTGCACCTCAACCAATAAAACCAGGCGGAAAAGTTTCATTGACAGATCGCTGGGCATATTTAAAACATGTTCTACTGACATATCGTCTTTCAACTGTTGAACAACTCACACGGATTAAACCAGAACGTTCAATGTCAACTGAAAATATTATGATTATGATTGAATTATTAATTCAATTAACAAAATGTATTATTAAAAGTGAACAAGAACAAGAACGTATATTAGGAAATAATTATTTAAGAGAATTTAAATTATTAATGCGTCAAATGTTTTGGATTGGCCGACATGATCCAGCTGTGATGGAAGAATCTATGTATGAATTAAGACATCATATTTATGCTAAAGATAATCTTGAAATAGTTGATAAATTAAAGCATGAAACACAAATGAATGAAATGACTATGGAACGTGATCAACTTAAACAACAAGTAGAATTTTTATTTGTGTTTTTAAATCTGAACTGTTTGAATATTTAGTATGAAATATTAAAATCAAATCGTAAGGAACTTGAACATGAATCTTCGATGTTAACAATATCGAATGAAAATGATCTTATTGAGTTTAGAAAAAAACAAGAAGAAATATCAGATGAACAAGCTAAACTACTTGAGTTAACGCAAATTGTTGAACAAAAAGGTTAGAGAATGATTTGCTTTTTTAAATCCAGTCATGTTTATGTTCGTTACGAATCTTTAGAAATGGATAAAAAACATTTAACGGATCGCAATCAATCATTATCAGATCGACTTTTCTCTCAACAAACCGATGTTGAATTACAACGGCGTATTCGTTCGAATGGTGAACTTAAACAACAACATGAAGTTCTACTGTCTACATTACTTCTTGAACAACAATTACACTCAACAGCAACTAATGAGCATAAACGATTTGTCAAAGAAGTACGTTTGACTTCTCCAAATCTCAGGAAGCTAAAATTGATTCTGTCTTTTAGTTACAAGAATCACTTGCTAAATATCAAACATTACTTAGTACATATAAACATAAAGCACCTCGACCACCACCGCCTACTGTTGATTTTTATTTGAGTGATATCATTGGTGATACAACATCGATTGTAGATAATGACTCGGTAAAGCAAGCTCAAATAGCAATTGAAAATTTAACAAAAGAAATCATGGCTCAAGAAATTTTATTGACTCAACGTCATCGAGATCTTGAACATGAATCGAAAAAAGTAATTGAGCTGTTTTTTTGTTTTGAATGCCTGTAGAAAATGATTCTATTTAGAAAATTGAAGAACTCCAATCAGCTGAACGTGAATGGAAATCAGCAACTAAAAATGGTCAACGACGAGCAGCTCAACAGAATGAATTAAGTCGTTTTCAACAAGAAATCCGTCTTGTACGAACAAAAATTCTTGAAATTGAACGAAAAATTGAAGAAAAGAAAAGTTCAACAATTGAATTAAAAAAAGATTTCGAACAGGTGATTTCTTTTCCTCTCAAAAAAAGTTCAATTCTATCATTAGTTTCATATTTAGATAAAATCAGGCATTATTGAACTTTTATCCCGTTTCGAATTCTTAGAAACAAATTATTTGAATAAAGAAGAAGAACTTCGAGGGGAATTATCATGGTTTCTATTCGATCAAACGCAATTAGCAAAAACATTTCGACGTGATGTTGACGACTTGAAACGTATACAACAAGAACATATGTGCAAATTAGATACAAATTTACTAGCATCCTCTTTCGATGATCTTATACAACAACAAGTCAATAAATATTATCATTATAGACATTTAGAAGATGATTATGATGAAGATGAAGATGAAGAACCGGAATTTATTAATAAATTCGATCAAATACATGACGAACATGTTGCATGGTTGAAAAAGAAAAAGAAAAACGCAAAGATTACAACGTCAATAGTCGAGCGGTTTCGTATGTTATATATAATCATGTATGTTTTATTCTTACGTTTTTTTTCCTTTTGTTTAGACGAACTCTATGATCATGTACACGTGCTTGATAAGAACTGATTTTTTTTCTCCTATAGTCAAATATTTACCTATTTTATACATTCTCTAATCTCTCTTTTTTGTTTACATATTTTCAGTAACTTTGTCAGATAATTTAATTTATTTCGTATATTATATTCTTCGCGAGTTTTAGATTGTATGAGTACATTAAATTTTGTAGTTGTGACAGGTATTTCAACGTTTAATTGAATCGAACGAATAATTGAATATCAATATTTCAGTGAGTACCACTTGTTATGATGATCCAACGAAAGATCGTTCAGGACCAGCACTTATTAAATATCTGACAGATAAATCCAATGGAAAGTATGTTTCTTTGAATAATTAAAATTAACGAATCTATTATTCTGTTCAGTATTCAATGGATACATCTCGCCTCGACAGTTGTTCCTGACAATCAGACGCATCTCAAAGTCTTTATCTTTTAAATGTTAAGGTGATCTGTTTCATGTTTTTCATCTAGGAAACATTGCTGAAATTGTGTGATGAATTACAGCCAAATTTAATATTGACAACTGGTGGAACAGGAATCAGTCCCGATGATATTACACCAGAAGTATGTGTGTTTGTTCTTTGTTTTGTTATTTAATTGACTCACTTTTGCTTTAGGCAACACGTGAAGTTATTACAAAGGAAATTCCTGGTTTAGCACAAACAATGATTGCGAAGTCATTAGCAATTACTCACATGGCAATGCTTTCGAGGTGAGATTTATTCGAAAGATTTTATATTTACATTCATTCTATTTAGACCCGTATGCGGCATTTATCAACAAACATTAATTATCAATCTACCTGGTAGTAGTAAAGGATGTGTAGTGCGTATTAAGCTTTCGTATATGAACTAAGTTATATTTCTTTCCGTTGAAGGAATGCTTAGATTTCGTTTATCCAGTTTTACGACATGCAACAGATTTGATTCAAAATCGACGTGTTGAAGTAGCTATGGCTCATTCTACTATGCAACCAAAAGTTAGATAATTAATTCATTGTCTACAGTGTGAATAACATTCGAAAGTTTTGTCTTTCTTTTTTTCTAGACAAATAGAAAACATCATTCATGCGGTGAACATCACCATCATCAGCATAGTATAGATTATAGACATGAATGATATTTTAAAAATCAAATTTTATTAATTTTAGTCGAATCAACGACGAAAGGCGAACGATTACGTCAATCTCCATTTCCGATGATATCTATGGATGATGCAATGAAGATTATTTTTGAACAAGCCTATAAAATGTCAATAATTGATAAGCCTCTGACTGGTAATGGTAATCAATAATTTTGAAATAAATTCAATTGTTCTTTTAGAATGTTTAAACTATATATGTGCTGAAGATATCTATGCTAAAGAACCATTTCCACCTTTTCGAGCATCGATTAAAGATGGTTATGCTATTCGACTGTATTCTGATCGATCTCATGAACAAATCTATGAAGTTATTGGACGTTCAGATGCAGGAGGAGACGATGTAAGTCAGATAAAAGATTGAGTTATATTGTTTGAATTCAAACTCTTTTAATTTAGACTAATACACTACTTATAGAAGGTCAATGTGTAGTGATTAATACCGGTGCTAAATTGCCCGATAGTGCTAATGCTGTTATTCAAATTGAAGATACACAAGTTCATGAACGACATGCAACTAAACATAATGGTTTAGATGAGAAAAGTATTCGTATTGTTTCTGACTGTTCATTGAATCAAGATATTAGGTATGTATACGATTTGAATTTTGTAAAAACATCTTAGGTATATTTATGTGCTGTTTAGAGATATTGGTGATGATGTTCAAATGGGTGAACTTGTTTTACAAAAGAACGTTCCTTTGGGACCTGCTGAACTAGGTTTACTTGCTACAGTTGGTCTACAAACAATACATGTTTATGATAAACCACGTGTAGTCGTTCTTTCAACTGGCAATGAAGTTCGTTGAGAAAATGAATATTTACTATTGGATTTGTTTAATAAATTTCTAGTTAATGTCAATTGATGCTCCATTAACTGATAGTGGGAAAATTCGTGATAGTAATAAAATCATGCTGATGAGTGCATTAAAAGATTTAAATATACAACATGTTATTGATGGTGATACAGCAAAAGATGAGTTAGTATATATTTTCAGTGTGGTATTATAGATAAGATGAGACTCGATTCTAGTGAAATATCTGTTATTCAAACATTACAATCAGCTTTTGAATTAGCTGATATTGTTATTTCAACTGGTGGTGTTTCTATGGGTGATAAGGTATGAAGAGAAAAATAAAAACCGATAGTTTTTCATCCCTAATTCATATAGGATCTTATTAAATCCATATTGACAAACAGATTTAATGCGACAATTCATTTTGGTCGTCTACAAATGAAACCTGGCAAACCGACTACTTTCGCTACATGTGAAGTCAATGGAAAGAAAAAACTCTTCTTTGGATTACCAGGTGATTATAGGCGAGAGAAAAACAAAAAAAAAGTATTCTCATAGGAATTTTGTTTTCTCATGTTTACAGGTAATCCCGTATCAGCTTTAGTTTCGTATTGGTTACTTGTTGTTCCAACTCTTAAACATATGATGGGACATATACAACCACATCATCCAATAATTCGTGTGCAGGTATAAATACTTGCATTAACATATGAAATTTTTTATTCGATCATTTAGCTTAATCAACCCATTGACTATCTTGATCCACGACCTGAATATATCCGTGTCATTATTGAATGGTCAACGAAATCTTCAATTCCCATAGCACGCATTGTTTCACCAGATAATCAATGTAGTTCACGTTTACTCAGTGCTCGACGTTGTACAGGTTTAGTACGTTTGCCAAGCAAAACTGATGCTGATCCATCATTTTTTAATACAAAACAAGATGGTTATGGTCAACAAGTTGATTGTTTACTTTTATCATTGTAGCTGATCAAAACAAAACATGAATTTCTTTTGTTCTCTGAATAATATCAGTCAAGTTTTTAATGTTAATAAACTGTTGTTGTTGTTTTCGAAAGAAATTTAAAATAAAAAAAAAAAAACACAAGAAAAGACAGAAAAAATGTTTTTTGTTTTTGAACAAACAGTTGATAGGTCTTAAGATCGGAATCCACCGACTAAAAATGATAAATATGCTGATAGTGCATTTGCATTAAGCATGTTCATATTAACTAGATTGTTCGGATTTATTAAAGCATTATTATTCATATTATAACCATTCGAATTTGTATTTGTATTCGAAAGTTTTAATCCAATTGGAAGACGTGGTGCTGTTGGATATTTATTTGTATTAAAACACATAGAGGACAATCGTTGGTTATTATTTGATGATACTTTTAAGCTCATGGCTTTTTTAATATTTTCTTCGAATAAGATCGTACCTTTTGCTTTTGATAAATGTGTTGAATCTTCAAAACAACCACGAATATCATGTGAAATATTTGCATGAGCAATGACGAAAACTTTCAATTCAGGTGATGCCATAGCTGAAAAATGAATTGAAAAAAAAGAATAGAAAGCAGATTAAACTATCTAATGAACCTTGTAGTAAATAATTCAATTTTTCGGTTTTTATTCGACTTTCATCATTGGATTGCCGAGGAAAAATAAGTGAAATATAAACTTCTGATTGTGGACTAAACGTTTTGGTTGTTACAATTAATTCTTTGATTTGTTCACTAACTTCTTGTTCACTTAATTTATCACGATTAAGATCATTTGCACCAACATGAAACATACTTAAATATTCAAACATATTTATACATAAATAAAAATCAATCAATTGCAGTAGACTTACATTTTCTTTGTGCCAATAAAACGAGTTGTTTGAATAAATTCGAGAGCTTGTGCCACACGTTTACCACGCTAGAAAACCAAAAAACCATTGTCGGTGTTTCAAAGAGCTACTTTTGATTCTTTTTCCTATTTCATCATACAGTGCCTGAGACACCTCTACAGAGATAACATCAATTTACCATCGTTTTAATATAAGTTTTTCTTTCGATATCAAATCGAGCTGGATCAAGATATTTCAATGTTGAATCGCCAATTAGAACATTTTCAAATGTGAGCGTTCGTTCTGCTCGATATTTTAATGTATTATTCATTGTCGATTGATTACAATCAAGATTTTTATTGGCTCGTCCATTTGAATTATTACTATCAATTACAATATGATTATTATTTTGAGCCATCGTATAGTTACATGTTGAACTATTCGATGACAAATCTAAAGGCAAGAGAGAGAGAGAGAGAGAGATAGGGAAAAAAAGAACTCGTAGAACAGATCGTTTGTCTATTGGAATTGATTACCAATATTTTCATTATTTATTGTTGTTGATTTAGTATTATCAGTCGTTATTATTGAGTTGATTTTTGACGATGTTAATTGTTCTGTTATAGCTATTTCACTTAATCTTCGTTGAACATATTCACAAATTTTCGATTCCATTGTATTTTCAAGATTCAGTACTTCATAGATAAGAAGAGTTAATTGTTGCCGAAGTTTAGAACAATTTTCACATTGATTAGTATTATTTATTATTGAATCACCGCCTCCATGAGATTCACCACCTGTAACTGTACTTAACGGATCTTGAATGACATTTGCTAACGCAGCATGAACAGCTTGACTAAGCGACGATGTACCTCCCAAATGGCATGACGACGGTGAAGACAGGTCTGTAATCAAAGAGAATAAAAGATTCACATAGACAACTACTATAAAACCTTCGAATGTTCACTTTTGTCAGGTACTCATCTATGGATCATGTCATATATTCACGATCGAGGCACTGATGTCTGCTATAATCAAAATGTTATTCAATTTAATATTTCAATAGATGGATTCTCTACATCTCGAATCTGAGAACATGCAATCTAAAAACAACAATGAAATCTGCATCCTGCATTTTTGTCTTACTAATATTCACAAACAAAAGCAATGACTATCTTAGCAAGAATCTATTCGTTGTACCTCGATGTTCTGTTAAGAATATTTTTGTTAAACTTGAATCAATTTGTTGATGATTTTCATTAATTATCAAATTAGTTGATTTCACAGTTGCAAATGCATTTTGATTTTGATTTAAATTATTATCTTCTGATGAATTAAGTATCGTAGACATAATCGTTCGAAAGAGATAAATATGAATAGAAGAGTATAATGTTTAATTTTGTATCGAATATTTACTTTTAATTTTCTAAGATAGATCGAGATAGACTCGCACAGAACAGAATGAATGAATGAATGAATGAATTAGAGAATGTTTTTAACGCGCGATTTTTAATGAGTTTTATTTTACTATAACAGAAAAACACAACAACAGCAATAATTAAAATGAAGCTGACTTATTATGACTGAAAAACTCAAGCGATTTTAAAGTTCGTTTTATCTTTTTAGGTTCATTATCAGAGAAAGATTTTCTAATAGGTATTACATGCAGTCGACCATTCTGTGAAGGTTTATGGTATGGTATGATTTCATCAGTAATAGCTTCATTCAAATGTTTTTGTCGTCGTTTTGTTATTGCTAATTTTGAAAATGATACTTTAGGTTGATGTGATGCAAAGTTTTGAATAAAACAAAATGTTTGCTGAAATGTGTCACGAAATGCTTTTGACATAAGACAGTAGAGAATAAAATTAACCGAATTATTTATTAGTGCTAAGATATCAAATGTATCACCTAAAAAAACGAAAGAGAAAAAAACAAAAACAAACATCTTCATGTCAATAAAACAAAAACGTATTTTTACCGAGATGTTGATAAATTTGAAAATAATGATTTGACTTCTGTTGTTTTGATAGAAATGTTAAAAATAATATTGCACCTTGTGGTAATTCGGTAACAAGAAATAGAGCACAAACAATAACTAGCATTAACGTTGTACGACGATTTTCTTTCTCTCGTTTTCGACCGCGAAAACGTCCTTTACGCTTTTCTTTACTAAAATTTGTTGTTGAATTTCGATGTAAATTTTGCGATTGCTTCAATGCACTACGCAATTGTTGTACTAATAAAAAACTAAATAGAAGTAGTAACATACATGGAATTAATTTAAATATGACGCCATGTAATACGAATACTGTATCGCGTAACGCTAATAATTTACTAAATGATGTTTGGTCAAAACGATAAACGATGATTTTATCGGATTTATTTGATGCTATCTGTGTACTATTAACATAGTGCTGAACGATTCGATGTTCCAAATAAGATGGAACACAGAGAATAGTTGATAATAGAACAACTACACCGACACCAATTAAGGCACGATCAGGTGATGATACATAAGCTGTTAGAGCTTTACAATTTAGAAATGCATAACGAAAAGCAGCAAGATACACGGTTAACCTAAATAGAAAAATAAGAAATTAATCTATTTACGTATTATGTAACAACTAATCAAGTGTTGGAACCGAAGAAATAAATGAATCCGCAAGATGCGTTTTTACATCACATAAACGCGGATGCTTAAAAGAGTCAACTATTATTCTATTTTCAAATAAAGAAATGTTTTATTGCTAAAAAAACACCCGAATGCACGCCATCAATATTGCTAAACGTATTATTAATTGCTTCGACAACGGAGCATATGTATGCGTACTATCTGTACATAAGGAATTAATTGATTTAATTGTTATTTGAGAAAAAGAAGACGCTACATAGCAGACAAAAACCCTAGTATTTGTCAGAACCTTTATTGCTCATTGTAGATCAAGTTAATTTCTTACGTGACATAAATAATCAAATATAGCACAGGAAACTAAAATATTTTGCTTGAAAGCACGCACATAATACTATAGCAAAAATTTGCATGTTGATGTAGATTTATGTTGTAAAAGCTTCCGTAAATATCACCTTAGTGAAAATGTGTTCATGATACAAATGCACGTAAAAGCAACTGCGATCCTCACCTGTTACTCAAATGTTTGTCGCAAATTCGCATGAGTATTTCATTTGATTATTATTCTTATTTAAATGATGCCCAATATAGATAGACAAAGAAAATTATACTTCAAACGTAAAAGACGTTTTCATGAAAATTTTTATCAGAAATAGACTCATTTGTTTGATCATTTGCGCTTGACTAATTATCATTAGAAATGAAAAGTAATTTGAATGTAAAAGCTTTTCATTATAAGTTTGCATGATTAAATAAATATAGATATATATATAATTATACAAAGAGTTTTCTCGTTTTATTATGTCTACTCAAATAAATTCGATAAAAATATGTAGGATGAACAAACGCGTAACTATCTCTTGCTGTATTGTGTTCTTTTCAAATAATGTTTTTTTTCAAAAAAACAGAATATCCACAGCTTGTACCTAATTCGTTAATTCTTCAAGTCGTGAGTTCATCATTTGGAAAGATTTAATTGGTAGATTTATTGACAAACTTCAAAGTTAATTCTATATTTATACTTCCTGAAAAATATATATTCTAGATAATTGATGTGTTTGTGACTCTTACCACGTACTAATACAATGTAATGTTAGTGTAAATAACATTTGTATCATATAAAATTTAACTTGAACATAAGAAGTTGGATCGGGTTCACTTTTCATGTCATCTTTTGGTAAACAATAGAAAAGAATAACTGCTGGTAAAACAAATAACATTTTAAGTAGATCCGATAGAGCTAATGACGTTAAAATAGTATTCGTTGAAGACCGCATTAATGGACGAGTTAAAACAATAATATTAAATAAATTACATGTTAAACCAAATATACATACAGCAGTCGATATAAAACCATGATAATTTCGATATAGAAGTCTGTAGCGAATAAGTGAATTCGTATGAGAAGCATCATCATATTGAGGATTATCATCTATATCTGATGATACAAGAATTTCCGATATATTATACATCATTCTATTAATAACAGTTGAAGTTGAATCTATATTTGATTGATTTTCTGATATTAATGATAACGGAGTTGGTGATGAACCAGGCAACATGGCGATTAAAATTGAATCAATCAATAACGCTAAAATACATGTACATATTTAGGATAATAGTTTTCATCTATCTATTTGTGAACGAAGAAAAGGTATCGATATATATATATATATATATATGATTGCATTTCTGAGAAAGGGCATCATATAATCGCGGCTCAATTATAGTATAGAAACTGTTAATCAGTATTTTTCTCTGGTACATTCTTTTGCTTTATCTCTCTCTTGCCGTGCTACTACTATTTTCCCATGGCGCAACGTAACTTTGATCGACAGAAGTAATGTGATGTAGAGCATTATTACCATAGAACCGGAGAAAGGTTTGCTGTTCATGTGTGCCTCTCACACATTGTTTATAGTAGACTTAACATTCTTTGACAGATCACATTCATAAGCTACTATAAACAACTTCGGTAATATAATCACTTTCTATGCAGAAAAGAAAATGTTGTTCTATATATGATAGGAAAATAATTAAAAAATCATAGATCCGTGTGATTCTCTTCAACTGTCAATTTAAGAACTAAGCCAAATGAATGTAGGCATAGTGGATTGTAATAGAACAATATATTGGTGTAACAGCATGAATCTATCATTAATAATGACAAGTTTCACTGAACAAGAAAAAACAAAAATCAGCTGTAAGTCATGTAGAATGATTATCTAGTGACGAGTCATCGTTGTAAATGTTGTTTATAAAATATGCTTGTTTTTAGAAATCAAACTGAACTTTGCAATACTTTATTTCACATATATGGTTTCATTGCAGAGTGTAAAGCGCTATAAAAAAAAATGTGAGCAAGGTCAAAATGAAAGCAATGCAAAACCATATTCATATTTTAGTATTATCTTATCATGTTTGTAATCGTTCATGAGAAAAATATGTAAACTTCTTGACAAAGAAGACACATTCTTAGCATAAATAGTTGACACACATAGTTTCGGTAGTTTATGAATGAATACTCACGCGGAAGAAACGTCTCCTCCATCAATCAAATTATTAATTTCAATAGATCAAAAAGACACGAAATTATTATTAATGATGTTGACGAATAGGCAAATAGCAACACTTGAAAACTAAATATATTTTGTCCATCGACTCGTTATTGTTGAACCAAAAATGAGAACACTCGGGAAATAATCATACTATCGATAATGATGTCAAGAGAGCTAGGCTATTTAAAACAACAAGCTGCCATGGTTTTTCTCTTTATTTTCCGTTGATTCTCAAAGAGAAAAAGAAGATAAACATAGAGAAAATCGGTAGTGTAGTACAATGATATGGAGATAATAGTCATTACTTGCAGACAAAAAAAAGAAGAAATAATAATATAATTAATTTTTCTAAATTGAAATTACCAATCAATCAAACCAGCTAAGAAACAATTGAATTGATTAAGATATATATATATATATATATATATACCATACAGTAGAACGACACAGAGACGAAATATAGAAGCTAAGATTTTCTTTTATACATAATGATATATTTATAAAATTAAATGAGTCGCATTATCGCATCGATGCGTCCAAGAGACAAACAAAAGACTTTTCAGCCTACGGCCTTTCGTTTGTATGTCGGGGAGAGCTTCTCTTTTTTTCTTAGATTTCTTTTTTTTTCCTCGTTTTGAGAATGTACTCATGTCTTACTGATAAACATTGGATGATATGCTGCAGAAAAGAAAACTTCACTGTGCCTTTCAGCATATACAAACCGAACAGAAGAAAACTATGAAACATGGTTAAATAAACAAGAAAAAAATTCATTAGCAATACTAAACAAAACTGTCATTCTTCTTTTGATCTATACAATTCCGAAGTTAACTAATCTACTTGAACGAAGAGCAAAAACACTTTTTTGTTATCATTAGTTTTAATTAATCTTTTTTACTGACTTCGCACAAGCAATTCTGATCGCCTGAACTGAATGGTCTCATTATAAATAAATACTATATTTTCAAGACTTCAGTCAATTATGAACTGAAGAGATGCTTCAACCTAAGTCGGAAATTTCCGTGTGATATTACAATATCTATTTTATGCTTCGTACTTTTTCAAGAACAATAAAAACAAGAGTGAATTCATTCTCATAAGATTATATTTCAAAATAATTCCTCAGTAAATGCAATCTATTGTGAAACTCAACTGTTGAAAACAGTCATAAATTTTGAATTATCTCATCTCCTTTGTTATACATTTATTTTTGACCAGGGGCGTAAATAGGGGGAGGCACGCGGGGCGTGACGCCTCCTGCTTTGAGACTTGAGTTACGCCCTTGTTTTTGACATTATTTTCATCGTAGCAGTGACAACAATCGCTTTTAGTATAATTGCAACGAAGAAAATAACTTTGAGTAATAAGAGTTTATTTAAATTAATGAAAAATATTTATTTCTTTCAAATTTATAGTAATCTTTTTCAACAATTACGCGTTTGCATACTATGTATAATTATATATATCAATGAAGTTAAGCTGCTATGAAGTTTCTTATGTTAAACAGTTCTCCTCTGAAATGATATTTTTTATTGATTCTCATATTTTAAAACAGTACGATTATACTGTTTTATTTATGTAATTTCACGATCAGCTATTCTAGGTGTTTGCGTATGCATGATTAATTAGAGCATTCTTAAGTTAAAATGCGAAAACGCTATGATTTTTTTGTATATATAAATAAAGTAAACATTTGATTAGAATTTGCAATCTTTTTCAGTATGAAAATAATTCAGGCGATGTGCAGATTTGCATACTTAAATTCGTCTAATTTATTTGTTCCTGACTGCGTTGAATTACTTTTTTTTCTCCATACTGATATAAATAACACTTACTGGTTCAAGAATGATATATATTTATGCATTAAAATTTAATAACAAATAAATCATGTTAATGCTGTATGCAATACATAGATAAGAGATGTCTTCAAATGTGTAGAGAATCAATAAATCGGTACGATGTGAAAACCTCTAGAACATAAAAAGAAAGAGAAAACATAAAATTCGGTGGAAAAAAAAAGTCACAATTACTTTGTCTCGCTACTAAATTTTAATAAAACACTGTTTTATGAATTCATATAGAGAATTTTGTAGGAAAAGGAAATAATAATATACGACTACGAATATATTTGGAACTTCAATCAGAAGCCTTTACTTACTTTATAGATATTCCATAATAGTAATTTACATTTAAAAAACAAAATCATAAAATTTTATAATCTATTAGCGTGTGGGCAATGTTGTTATTTTTTTTTTATATTAATGAACCAGTACTTCGTGTCAAATTCAACTGTATCTATCATTATTAGCTATGCTTCGTTCAGTATCAATAACGCTAGCGAATTATGATTAACTGATTTTGACAAGTTCATTCTTTTCTTTTTTTTGTATATTTACGCTACTTCCTTATTTTTCCCGTTCGTTCTGTTTCTTCTACAATTTTTGCCTATCGTCACCTGTCTTACAAAGTTCCTGATTTCATTCCTCTTTCTTTTCTCTCTTCTCTTTTGCTAGTTCAAAAACAGACAAAATCTATTTTCCACAAGTTTCTCTTGCTTATCAATCATATAGTAAAACGGATATTTTTCACTTACAATTGTATCACATCATTCCTTATAAGAAAAGATCTTTTGACTTAAAATAGCAATAATAAAAAATAAATAAACGAGAACTTCCAAGATTTATTGAATTAATCGCAAAACATTGATAGAATTAAGATAGCTCAAATCAAATAAACTCCTCTCTGTTCGAATGTGACAATTGATTTATGCCGACTAAAATTAGCAACCTATACGCATCATCTAGCATTGCATCAGCGATACAAACCAAGAATACGATGATTGTTCATTCAACTACAAATAAGCAAACATCAATTATCATGTATTAGTATTGAACGCTATAATTTTTGTGGCTTCTCATTCGCGCATGTTGCTTTGGTTTTCTTGAAAATACCAACATACACCAGCAAGAGAGAGACAGACGCTAAATAGAACGTGCCATTTCTTATTCTTTACAATTCTTCTATGTCTATTTTTATTTTACTCGATTTTCAAAACCTACTTGCTTGATCCCTAATTCCATATACTCAACGTTTAGTAATGGTTGCTTGAAATTATGCAATGATGCAATTCTGTATTGTAAAGATTATAAAATAACACACATCGTAGATAAGTCAAATGGTACAATGTTGATTACATAAAATTGTTTGCACTAATATGACCGTCTATTTATTTTTCTGGCCACAGAAAATCATATTTAATACTTTTTTTGGACATTAATTTCTTTGTTGCATATTCTATGATTTTATAACGAAATGCCTTAAAAATGTAGTAGGTAGAAAGAGGCTTTGGTCTTATGCTTAAGAGAAAGGAAAGAGGAAAATTGCTTGAGGACATAGCTCAAATAAATGCCATACTATAAAAAGAAAAAGTGATTAGTAGGATCCAAGGAATTTTTATTTAGGAAAGAAAAACAGAATTTAACACAGAAAAACACGTGTTTGGAACATATACATGTTTGTTGATTTTATTCTAGATATTTAACAGCTATACTAGACTAGTGACGTGAAATATCTCTTTATACGAGTTCCGGTTTATTATAGACCTCAGAATGATAACTTTTGTATTTCAAATTTAAAACTATTTCTTGGAGTATTTCTGAATATCATCAATGGATTAAAGTAGATCGATTCTCATCCTTGATATATACAGCCTAGATCAAGGTGGAAACATACTGATTTCCATGATTTCTATGCCTGAAAATCGGTTCGTTCCCTCTTGCTCTAGATAGTTGTAACGTTATATGCGGAGAGCGTCCAAATTCCATCCGAGGGTGTAACGCTCCCGTTCGAGTGTAACCTATACATAATAAATACCACGGTCAAATATTATGTATAGATTACACTCGAACGGGAGCGTTACATCCTCGGATGGAATTTGAACGTTCTTCGCATATAACGTTACAATAGTTTTAAAAGTAAATCTATTTTCTTGTAGGTTAATTCCGACTTTATTTTTAATTTTCTAAATTTAAATAAAGACGCTGACTGTCATAAAGGATAGAAAGTGCACAATTCCATTAAGAACAATCAAAATAACTTACTTCATTTTGAACTAAAGAATAAAAAGCAATACTTTCAGCTAGTAACACTTGCACTCTGTTTTATTTCTTACACATAAGTGATGTGACTTAAAGTCAAATAATGCTCCATTTCTGGCTGTTTGTTTTAGGAGATATAAATTATTTCTAATATTCACATGAACGTCTACGATTCAGCAAGTCATGAAAATGTCTAAATGATGAGATTTAAAATAGATTTTGGTACGGTTGGATGAGTATAGAAACGATAAATTATAACTCAATTAAAAAATGAACCTAATTATGAACATTGTTTTAAGCGTGCTATGAGACGATTAGAATTATTTCATATTTCAAGACCGAATTCATGCATACCTAGCCTTATTAATTTTTCAAGAAAATATCCGCAAAAATTGATGCCATAGATATTGATAATTACATGTGTCCGTGTTTAATAAGCTTTGAAAGAGTATATTATAGTCAGCATCGTTAATATCATAATAGATTTAATCAAATTATCGATCCCTGTTTTTCTTTTGAAATGAGATATAAAACGAGCGTTGAGTTATAAGAGTAAATATTTGATTCGAACGCCAGACCATCAAATTTCGTATGCCAACTAAATTTCATCATCATATATAAATCACTTTGTTCTGATAATTTCGAAGAATTGAATAACAAAACGATGAGAGAAATAAAGGTTATCTCAAAATAGATCGAATGAAACCATCATCTCGTTATGATTGCCAAGCGCTGCTACATTATGTTTTGCATTTTGGATTCCACAGGGATTGTGCTAATAGGTTTTCTTTGAAAAACAAAATTCGACGTATTTCCTATTTGTACGTTTAATAATTAAATTAACCTGTTTATTTTCGATAGTTTAAATTATGAGTCTGTTATTAAAAATAATTGAAACAAAGAAAAAGAAAAAGAAAAAGAATTTAACTGGCTTTACTATGCCGATAACTGTAAAAACAATATATAAAAAGAGATAGAACAATAATACAAGCATACGCAAACCAATCATGAGCATCTTGAAAAACCATTAGAAAAATAAAAATGTTTATATTAATTAGTGGTACTATGGGAATCCCTGGACATGTAAATAGAAGTTTTTCTATTTGTTTCTTAGGATGCATTAAACAAAAAACAAATGTTATCATTACATTAACTAACAGACATGTTACGATAATTACTATATGTAATAAACGATTTCGATTCAATATGTGAATAGTCATAGTAGCTAAAACACTTGTGCTTGGAATAAACATGAGAAGTAATACAATTGCAGTGCTTTTTGGAGATAAATATGAATCGATTAATGGAATGCGTGATCCGCAAAGTGAACGCGCTACTCGAGTTAAAAATGGATCGTGTTCTACTATATTATTTAATTCCATATCTTGATTGTCATCTTTATCATTATTCAATTCACTCATTTCTTCTTCTACATTTTCTTCTTGAGTTAATAGAATTTTGTAGGGCATATGATGATCATATCGTTCAATAAGTAAACCCATTGACACACCAGTATAACTGAGAAGAGCAGAAATGTCAGCAAAACCAATCAAGTCCTTTAACATAGAAGAAAAACAAATTCATCTAATATTATTGAGTCGATTTTAATTTCTCGTACTTTGATATCAAAAAATGTCGCAAGAAGCGCAATAATGAAACAAGCTGAACACGTTGCAATAACTGGAACATGTCGCCCTTCACTCACGCTACTTAATTTTGATGGTAATAATCCGTCTGTCGACATTGCATAACTATAAACGAAAATTTAATTACAAAGTCAAGAGGTGACACCCACATCCTAGTGGAATGAAAGCTTTTCGTTGACGTCAAATTAAAGTCTAATTTTCAATTATATAGTGCATACTGATCAGTTTTCTCGTGTAGATAGAATATTATTACTCTAGCAATGTATGCACGAATGTCATCTGTGACATGAAAATCATGAAAGCTTCGATGTTTGAAGGTACTTGTTTCTATCAACTATAGAGTATGCAGAACTTTTTTGTGTAACATAAAACAGCTGAACTGCATAAAATATTCATTTTATACGAATCGAATTGAATTCGAAGCGTAAAAACTACTATTACAATTAACACACGACAAAAGATCTGTTTGTTGTCAAACGGGAATTTTTTCCAAAGCAAATTGTGAAAATTCATTTGATTTTGAAAATCTACCAAAGATCCTAACATTTCTGTATTAATCAAACTAATAAGACAACTTCATACACAATTCTTCCCCCCCCCCCCCTCCCCCTACCATCAACTTCTATTAGCCTCAGATAATTCTCTTAACTGAATAAAAACAGCATTTGACATATAAATAATAACGGGCTGATGTAACTTCAATAAAAAAGGCGTTATTCACTTAAAATTATCTCCCGTGTCTGAGTCACGATGATCTTGACAGACGTGGGTGTCAGTTTATGATAGTTTGTTGCAAACAACAAAAACATGTCGCGTCAATAGAAATTCTCTGATAATACTCTGGATAGAACAGTATTATTTAAGTTAATTAGATTCTAATCTAACTTGAAATGTTTTGGCTAGTCATGCAAAAACTAATCCTTACATAATACGAATGCATCCATAGGTACCCGACAATAGATTTCCGCCAGCACTAAAAACGATAGCTATTGAAATAATATAGCTCGCCCATGGCCATTTAGATAAGCTATACGCATGTGCAAATGATGATTCACTATTAATATCGTTATATGGAATAAGATATGTTAATGATGCTCCAGCTAATGAATAGAGTGATGTAACAATAAGAAGTGATATCACAGTAGCTTGTGGAACTATTTTGGATGGATTTTTTGCTTCTTCAATAGCTATAGTTGCCATTTCAAAACCAATATATGAATAAAGTAATAGAGAACTACCACGAAAAATACTCGATACTCCATAGGGAATAAATGGTTGATAATTATGTGCATTACCAAGAACGAATCCAGTGATACCAATAAAAAACAGAGCAGACATATTAACAACAGTTAAACTATTTGTTAAATATTTTGAATTTTTTAAACCAGAAAGCATAGCTAAGATAACAATCATAGTTATGCCAAAAGCTAATAGATCAGGATATTTAGAAAATGGTGCTTGAGCATCAGGCCAATGAATTATATGCTCAGCAATAAAAGAATGAATTGTATTATTAAATAATGCATCAAAATATGCCGACCATACTCGAGCACTAACACCTAAACTTGTCAATCCTCCAACGATCGATGTAAATCCCTTATAAACATAATAACTCAATTGTTGAAATCTTTCTTAGAGTACATTCAAAGAAAATGAAGTTTACCACAAGAAATGCAACTATTTCGCCAATTGATTCATAAATAAATATATACGATGAACCAGCTCGTGGAATTCGAGCAGCAAATTCAGCATAACAAAGAGCACCTATGAAAAACAATTAGCAAAACATTCACTTTTATATCATTATTTCAATTTACCAAGTAGACAAGCACAACCGGCTAATAGATTAGAAATAATAATGGCAGGTCCAGTCAGATCTTTGGCAACAACTCCAGTCAAAACATAAATACCCGAACCAACCATTCCACTTACCGACAGAAGTATCAGATCGAATAGATTTAAACATCGTAAAAGTGGAGTTTTTAAATCATTCGTAATAGCATTTTTTTTACGAAATAAATTTTGAAAAAGCATTTTTATAGTTATCTAAAATACGCTTGATTTAGCTGTTTTGGTACATGGAACAATGATTCAAAATCGATTGTACGTTTTTATGTTGTTAATAAAAGGCAATAGTTAATAAATCATATTAGCAAGTAAGCCCCCTCAAAATAAAAGACCCGGGTCTTCTATTATGTTCCAGCGTAAAAATTTTCCAGGTGGGTCTTCTATTAAGGCCCGCATTTTTCCTAATATTTAATTAGAAAGGTTTTCCAGAAAACTAAGGCGATTTTCAGGGTGTTAAAGGTGTCATTATAATGGTGAACACATTATCTTAATATTCCCAGCTTAAAATGCTAAGAATCATGCATATTTTGATGAGGAACAACGCTAATTAAAGTTCGTGATTAGCAAAAGATCAATTAATTAAAGGAGGGTCTCCTAATATTGGGGTCTTCTTTCTAATATGGAGAGGTCTTCTATAACGGAAGGGGTTCAGTAAACATTGCATACAATACCATTGCATAACTAATGGCTTATTATATTTCAATGTATCCCTAATCCACTCTCGTCTGACGACTCCCCGAAAAATAACGAAATCCCTGGGGAGTCTCTGTGGTGAGTCCCCGGTGATTTCTCTGGGGAGAATTGATGAGATTTTTTTAATTTTTAAAAGATTAAGAAGAATTTATTAGTAATTATATATTTCATTCATTTTCCCCCAGACAACTCCCCGCAAAAGAGCGAAATCCCTAGGGACTCCCTGTCGTGATTCTTCTAGGAAGAGTTGACTAGGGATATCAGTAAGGATTTTAGTAATTACAACTTTGTTAAAGAAAAACAACAGGATTAACGACTCACTACAAAGAATATTTTATCTCACCTAAAGAAAGCTTCCACAAATCTCGAATTACATCATTGTCTATTCCAATCATTATTTAGATATCGACAGAGAAAAAAACCTCGTTGAATAATAATATTGTTAGCCATTATATCTACATTGAAATAAGTATACTTTCGTCAATATTTACTTGTCTATAAAAACAAATAAATATCGATAACAGAAAATATTTTTTGCAAGGCTCTCCAGTTTTCTTTTTGATTTGATTAATATAAATATCAAACTTTACATGAACAGGACAAAAAAATCCCATATACCCCATTATATAAAATTACGGCAAAACAAAACATCACAATAGAAGACGACAAAAGCAAATACTGATGGATAAACCGAAGAAAACGAAGAGATTCCACGACAGCTATTGGAATATGAATTGATTCAAACTCGTAGAACAAAAGACAACATTGAAAGCTCTGTGCAGTAAAACTGTCAATCTAGGTGCAACGATTTTCAATACAGTTAGGAAGAAAAAAAACAATAAAAAAGAAATGAAAGGATTTGTTTGACACACGCAAACATTCATCACAGAAACAGAAATCCGCACTGTTATAGGAATTATATTTTTGATGTAAATTTTTGCTGCTCAAATTCAATTTGACTATCACTATCACCACCATCATTATCATCATGATGATTATTCATATGAATACTCGTATTTCCATTATCTGTCTTGTATGGTTTTAATTGATGATTATTTGAATTTTCACGTTTTTCTTCATGAACTATTTCATCATCATCATCATTGTTAATTATACTATACTCTGAAAGGTCTCGGTAGCGTCGTTTTAAGAACTTCCATACGAACAATGATTGCAATAGAAGAAATACAATTGACAATATACCAAGCCAGATAAACATAACCGTTATGATTAATATATTTCCATGATTTGCTGACCATATCCAATAGGGATCATCCGATGGAAAATAAAGAATAAAACCAGCTGCATAAAACCTTGAGAAAAATAACACGATTATTTTCTGTTAAAAAAATCTTCATGTTTCTACTATTACCAAGCTCCTTGTAAGAGTGTTGCAGTAATTCTACAGTAGGTAGCTAAAATTTGATTGGGTCGATTAAATTCCCAAATACCAGCCAAAATACAAAAGCCAATATTATACACAAGTAATGTATGAGCATGAATATCAATTTCACTTCTACCATGAAGATGAAAATGAAATAAAAATCCTTCAACACCAAATGCCAAAATATTAGCTAAAAATTCGATTCCTTTGGGTAAATTGTATTTTGCATTAACAAGAATTTCAATAAATGCAGCAAAACCAAACGAAAAAAACATTGCTATATGTTGAGCATTGACTCGCTCGAATGTCCAAATCTTTCGTTTCAATGTATCATCGTATGGATGTTTTAAACCAGTAACAGCTTCACCTAATATGCCAATACTGATAAAAATTAATTTTATGTAAGATTCAAGAGGAATTTCTCGTAATGATGATGGACAACATAAACAGGAAAATGTTGTTGATGAACGATACGGATTTGGCTTTCGAGCTTTATTTCTTGAATGACATGAATGAAAATGTTTTACGGCGACACAAAATCCCCACCATATAGCAAATATAGCAAAGAATGTACCAGGCAGAATATGACCCATTAATGTACCCATGATGATATTTTAAATTATTTATCTAGAAAATCATCGTTTTTTGTATAAATTGAGTTCATAGATTATGAAATACAGAAATTAGTAAGAGAATCAGTAGGGTTGATCACAATGAACTTTAGCCTAGTAAAAAAAAGCGTGTTAGCGCAGCCTCTTTGGGACTAAAATGTGGAACTCACATATATCCCTTAGACTTACAAAATAATTCAAAATAACTCATCTGAAAATTCTACCTTGATTTCCAAAAACCAATAATTAGGTCATTGCCTATTTGCTTATGTCTGTAATGGAATATTAATTGTTAACTAGTATATTTAACAATGGCGGAGACTAGTTTCTATGGTCTGTAATGGTACCCTAAGTTAGCTACTATGGTCTACAATGGGCAAGCATTGCTTTTTTTCGTGTAATCTGTAATTACAAGAGTAAGAAATAGCAGCCTAATTAGTCTAGCTCCTAATTAGCACAATTTAAAACTCATTCATGTCTGTAATGGCGAGGAGGGTGGGGAGTCGCAAAAATCTCGCTTTTAAACTTACACTCACCATTTTCTTTGAAAATATATGTGAGTTCTACAAAGCTAACATCAGTGTTTACGAAAGGAAAAATATGATAAAGTGCATTGTAAATGTTTTTTTTTCAAGATAGAAGTAAATACAATAGCAAGAATTACTCGTTCTATCAATCAAATATTTATCTTGAGTGTTCTAAATATCATCACGAATCCAATGAATTACTATTCCTTGTATCTAATAATCTATCTTCTGAGATTATCTCATACATCAACTGATAAACAGAAAAAATAGTAAGTGGCATCAATCAAAATGACACGACATTCCCGTGGAGATTTTCATCTCCCCTAATCAAAAATACATAAAATAATCTTACTGGAATAATTTTTTTCACAAGAATTACCCGAGTTATGCACATGGAGCCGAAAATAAAAACCTGATCTTGGTGTTTTCCATATGCTTCACGTATATATCCGAGTGTACCATAGACTAATGAAAACAAAAAAAGATGTATTTATTATTTTATATTAGTGTAAAACTAATATCCCATAAAATTTTAATTGAGTTTCTGTATCAATAAATGTTTGATCTTGCAAATAAATGATACCAGATTGTCTTTGAAGTAATGAATCAGTCAACTATGAAATCTTCACCAATTGGTATCAGAAAATTTTTTATCAAGTACAAAATTATGATTACCACGAATAATTATTTTTAAGCGAAATTTCGTTAATGTTTTCAAATTCATCACGTTTACCTGCACGTGTCAAATCACCAAGATGTATTAAAATAAAAGCATGATTTGAATGCGTATCGAATATACAAACGATATGAGTTGACAATTTTGAATGACCTATCAGGTGACCGAACAGTGAAGCCGATAAGAAGAATAATGAGTTTTATTTTACGAAGAATATAGTTCATCACCTTCATATGTTATTCTAAAGATGAAGACGTCATAGACTCTTTTTACTCAGTAAATATTTTATTAGTATAAAAAAGAAAGATTCCACTCCGATGTCATATGACATCACTTTTTATCGTAATCATAAGTATATAGAGAGACTGGTCCTAATGGCGACATCTATACGAAATATAAAGAATATAAATAACTAAAGCAGTATTTGTAACAATGTACTCAACAACTAAAACTCAAACTTCATCAACATAAACTGATAAGAAACACTGAGATAGTCTTACGATTTCGGCTACGACCTACGTTCGAGTTGGAATAATAAAGAACGCCTAGTTCTCAACGAAAAATATTTAAATCAATTGCAAAATAAATTAAAAATTTTTCAATAAGTCGATTATTGTAAAAATCTTATTGCTTGGAAAATATAAATGAAGTTCATAACTAAAACTGAATCTATACTAGTAATCTGTCAGTTCCGAAACAAATCTGGCAGCCGACATTCAAGTATAGCAGTCAACCAGCCAGATGTTGTTGTTCGACGTTGAATTAGAGAATAACCAATCAGTAGGCATAAATGATATATAATATTAATCGAGAAAAAAGAATAAAAATATTAAGAATTTATGTCAAATAAATATATTTGAACGTATTTTGACATTTATAAAATCGATGAAAAGATATAAAATTAAAAGTTCGAACGTTTTTTTCTAGTGTCATCTTCAGATAATCATGATGATGAGTAAAAACAAATTCATTGTTAGGGTGACATTTTCAAGTAAATTAAAGTTTGATAGTCACCAATTTCATTTTTTCAAAACTTATAGATTTTAATTTATCAGACAAACAATTCGACTTTTATCAAAAAACGCAACTTTTTGCATACTATTGTATAAACATTAAAAATAAATGTTTTTCATACTAATATAATTTGCAGCAGTGTACATTTGGATGTAAGCCAGTTATGCCCGCAGGCTTTTGAAAATTTTGTTTGTTTCTCGGATAACAAAAACGTAAGAAAGTCCTTTTTCAAGGATGCACAGCTAGTGAATTGAGATTAAAGATAACCTCAAATCTAATATCTCTCATCTGTTTCAAAGATCTAGACATATTCATAGATGGAAATCAACTATGTACTGTTAGATTCCGCCATTTGTTTTTTTTTTGTATACTTATGGCTTCTTTCATAAATATATGTCATTCATTCAGCAAGTAATGATTATATAATGTTAAAGTAATCAAACAAGAATTCATTTCTTTTTATTATGAAAAAAAATCAATCAAATTTATTTTTGTTTTTTTCTTTGATAATACGCTTATATGAGCAATGCTTGACTTGTCCCCTTCGTTGCTCCCTTGTTGTGTTTTACTCTCAGTCTCTTATACAGTCACATGGCACTAAAACATAGCTCAGTTTATTTAGCTTTTTCACAATTATCTTCGTAATATATAAGTGTATATAGGTGAAAAACATAATTCATAAAGTATTGACATACAGGCTCAGTCAAGTGCATTTTTCCATTAGTAGTATAAAGATACCTTACGTAGTCTAATGCTTACTTTTTACATAGATCTATTCTGAAATATAATTACATAATCGGTATATGATATACTGTTCGAAGCTCTACGATGAAGAGTAAAGAGTCGGTACTTGATATGCTATAGCTTGATTTCGATTTCTGTTCATGTCTATCGGCATGTTGGCATCAAGAGAAGCTTAACAAGATCGACATCGTTGAAGAAACGAAAAGAAAAAAAAATATATAAATTGATGTAACAACACATCCATGCAGGTAAGTGCATCATCGAGTTGACTCTATTGAATACGGTGAATGACGAAAAATTTAATCGTTTGCCAAGACAAATATACAGTGAGTTCATACTACCTGTAAAATAAAATTTGAACGAGAACGAAACGGAAGAGAAGAGAGAGAGAGAGAGAAAGAGACGAAAAATGAAAAGAGAACATAGGTTTTATTTATGATAATCGATAGAGACAAAAACAAATCACTGGTTCTATTGAAATTTGTTCTATTTTTTTTTCTTTTTGTGTCCTTTCTTTTATTCATCTTCAACATATATAAAGAGCTAATAAACAGTTAGCATTCTACGATTAAAACTCAATCTTTGATATTCATTCGTTTCAGCCTTTCACTCAAACATATTGTTCATCTAATCACTTGTCACTCTGGAGTAAGATCAAATATGTAAGTAAGTACGATTTAAGTGAGAAAACGAATAGCAAGCAGATCATGTTTTGTGTGTATTTTGTGATTATGGTATTAAGTAGCTTGAATATTTTTTTTTTATTTTTTTTTAAATTATAAATAAACGTTCAACCTTGAACATTTTAATCAGTTGCATTCTGCAGCTGTATCGATCGGTACATTACGTTCGTTCGGTTCTTGAGGACGATATTCTCGATTTGGATCGAAGGTTTTTGCATAATTTCCATCAGATCCATTACAAGATAAATGAATGGGTGCTATTTCATAAAATTCTTGAAGTATAGCTGTAGTTAATGGAGTCCATCGTATAGATCTATAATTTTCAAACACTGTTTGACTTTCACTTGTCGTAGCATAATCGTATCTAAATCGATCGAATGATTTGATTTGATTTTTCGTTGAATAATAACTTACTCTTTCATTGTTTGAAAAAATTGATCAAGTGCATCGTCTCTTACACTTGTTTTACATAGTTCAAGATTAGTTCGTGGATAATAATGCATATAATTAACACACATTTCATCGCTTATTCCGTAGCCTCCGAACGTCATATTTTCTCGAATTTTTGTATTATAAATACATGTATGTAAAATGATATCACCACGTTCAATTAAAATCGGTTTAGGTAGTAGACGAATTTCTTGAAAATGAGGACTATAATGACGATCAATATTTAATGTTATAAGATCGCCATTTGTTTTTACAATGCGAGTAAATGTTTCTACACCATTAAGATGTGTATGTAATTGTGATGCGAACACTGTTATGCCTTGTTTTGGTAAAGTTGCTTGTGTGCATTCACGAGAACAATAACCAGAAATACGAAATTGATTGGCTCGTGGTGGAATAGAATTTTTTTCATTATATTCAAGACCAACTTCCATTATGCCAGCGTCATATTTTCGTAATTCAGATGTATAATATAGTCGTATACCTGATTGATCAATAATACCTTTCTTTAATGATGGATTATTGAAATGTACTTCAAGCACAAGAAAAGGTGACGTATTTTTGCCACCTATGAGTCCGCCAACATCTTTTGGATAAGTAAAATTCGTCGCACCTAATGCCCATGCACCAACAACACGACGACATGGTGTTAGACCCATTGGCTTTTGTTCACTAGTACATACGTCATTAAATGCTGGTATTTCGAAATCAGACGCAACATTACAATGAAATAGTTCCATGTGATGAACGACTCCGTCACTTTGCGGTGAGACGATACCATCAAAACGAATGATATGATGAGATTTTTCCATAATTTTTGCTGGCAATTCAAAACGTGTACACCAATAAGTTGTTTCGACGTTTGGTATTAGAACATTGCCATTTAAAAAATCAAGATGTGGATCTTCATCGGGTATTGGATTAGAATCAACCTAGATTCATATCAAAGATTTTTCAATAATTATAATACAAAATTTAATCATAAAACTTACTTGACTTTTTAATAATTGAACACGTTGTAAGATTAAATTCATTCTTTCAACATTCATCATGATTGATTTTCCTTGTTTAATTTTTTCAAAATCGTCATGCGCCATCGATCCAGTCAATAAATGCGTCGTACCACTATCAATAATATAATTTCGTTGTTGTCGATTGCATGTATCTAGTGGCCGAATAATTCCTATTGAATATTCTTTTTTTCTTCTATTTCTAGCACTAACAACATTTAATACGCGGAAATCTAGTTTAACACTATTCTTCACTATAAACAATGAACTATTTTCATTTGTATAAGCATTATAGATTTTTTCATCTTCACCAAATATAATAACATCTAAATTGTTCGTATCTAAATCGTGATTTGAAAATGCAAGTATACCGCAGTAACCGTTTGTTAATGTAATATTCCATCGAAAAATAAGTTTAGCATCGTCATTCGGATCATAGTCCCATTCAAGTGTACTTTCCAATGGTTCCGACAGGCCAACCATATAGCTTAATGTCTCATAAATTTTTAATCGTTCTTGTGAATATCCCAAAGAAAAATTCAACTTAATAATGAACAATATTAATAAAAATCGTGATCGTAACATTTATTTCTATGTCTGTTTGTATGTGTGCATATGTGAATGTAAAACTTGTTGTCTATCGATAAAATGTAGTCAAAAAAGCAAAAAGCAGAAGCAACAAGATTGTTTCCTTTTATGGTTGCCTATGATTATCAGTTAATCTGAATTCAATGAGATGTAGCACGACAATAAAACTCTATGTGCAAACATTTGTTTCCTATTTTTCTCTTGTCTTGCTCTGCTACTTGTTATTCAGGATCAAATAGAGAGTAGTTTATGCCCACGGTTCTTTGTGTTTGCATTCGCATATATTAAATCCGGTTCGAGATAAAATAGATAAAAAGAAATCAATCAACATTATGTTGTGTCATTCGAGTAGTTATGCTTTTCTTTTTGCTTCTTCCATTGATTTCGAAATTCATATGCTTGGGAAAAAAAGAATAGAATCTAATGACAGAAGATTGAAAGACGATAGAAAAATAGCAGTAAGACTGATTGTATTTCACGTTGGCGTCTATTTGCAAACGGTAAAACGCAGTCATCATCATTGATTCAAGTGGCTCTGGTTTACTTGAAAAATACTTTATTGTACATTTCTTTTTGTGTTCTATTTTGCCTGAAACGTGCCATCGTATGTTAAGCAACAGAAATACAAGACATACTACATGCATGAAAAAAACCTTTATCCATCTTATTTCGTGTCGTAATCGGGTGTAAAAGGAGAAAAAATCAACAATAATATATGAGAAGCAGTCTTCCTTTCAATGAGCTTTATATTTTCTAAGAGACGCCCGTTGTTATTCTTAATCGTCTTTGAAAAAAAGAGTGAAAAAAAAAGAAAAAGATGAAGAAAAAGAAATTACTTAAGAAAAGAATAAGAGAGCATGAATTTTCAAGATACAAAATACCGTTTATTAATATAAAAATAGAACAATAATAAACAACACTTGAAATCTTTTTTTGTTGTATTTTCAACTTCGACTTTTTTCATCTCTTAATCATTTTTGTTCTTATTTATTTATATATATATATACAGAAGTGAAGATATAAAAACAATCACATAAACTGCACGACAAATACAAATGAACGCCTATATCCTTTTTCTTTTTTACTCAACCGCACACTTTCCAATGATTATGATTAATACCAAGGAAAACTGAAAGAAAAAACTAATCCATGGCACCATAAAGAGCAACTTTCGTACGTCTTCCATATTCACTTTTATTTTCTCGCATCATGATTTACAACGGCCAATTGACGCCGCCAACTAATTGGCCACCATTAATTCGTTATCCAAGTTATCGTCCTGATCGAGATCGAGATCGAGTAAGTGAATGTTTTGTTTTTGTTTACTTCTGACAGCTTTGTAGTAATTAGACTCATAAACGTACTAGAGAATCGTAAGAAAATGTTTATTTTTCGTTTTTTTTCGTATAAATAAAGAAAAAACAAAATATATATGCTGAAGCTCTAAAATGCAAATTTATGAAGAAAAAAAAAAAGAATAATGTTTGATTACAACACAAGTAAGATGTATCGTCTTAAATGTACTTCATGAAAACAAAGAAGTCCTCACAAATTGAATAGCATAAGTACTGTTTGTTTCTCGAGGTGATCAACGGAGAAAAACAGTCAAATCTTAGTTTTTGAATAAATCAATGTAATATAATATGCTGCGTATGCAAATCGCATTGACACGAAGTTTCGTCAGCTATTTTGAAATGTATTATATTTCACTTTGTGATTGATGTTCGTGTTGTACAAATAGTTATCATTCCATTTCTTTTCGTTTTATTCTATTCGCGCATTACACAAATGAAACTTATGTCAACAGTGCTTTTCATCTCACTTACATATGCATTTTCTTCGTTTAAAAAAAAATAAAGTCTGTTTAAGAATAGAAGAAAAGGTTGCACTTCGTTTTTTCAATTTGTTTTTGTTGTTTCGTACGTTTCGAGCGAGCGAGAATCTAACGGAAATCGGAAAGTGTGTGTGTGTGTGCGTGTGCGTAAGTATATTTGCCACAAAATTTAACGTTGAGTTTAGTTGAATTTAAGTTTAACCACAAGTAGAATCTTTATAAAATAAATAAGCATAGAAGACGGTGTTTTTTCTCTCTTTATTAATGATGATGAAACAAAATTCCTCTACGGCAAGATCTTATTTGTTTTTTTAATTGATATTTTTACTATCTATACATGCATTATTTTAGCGATTAAGCACTCTTTGGTTTCTTGTTCTGACCATCGTATCACTCAGTTTAAGTGTAATTGCATTGATCATTGTTTTTGCTGTTGAAAGTGCATGGTTCCGAGACAATTTTTCACAGAATCAAAATCGCTATGGCCTTTGGCGTTTATGTTCGTTTAATAATAATACATGTGATAGTTGGTTTTCTTCTAGTGGACCATTTAGTATTTACGTTGAGCAACGTCTTAATCAGTCGAAAGGTAAAACTAAATTGAATATGATAATTTTTTCCTATTGTTGACTAATATGTCTCGTCTATTTACTTCAAGGTGGTATAAATGCATGGCAAGCCCTTGAAATCATATTTCTGTTTCTTACAACAGCAACATTAATTACTACTATAGCTTCGTTTGCTTGTTATCGATGTCAAAACAGTTTTCATTATTATTTGGCTTTGTTAGCAATATTTTGTATTTGGCTTGCAGGTAATTATTTACATTTTTTTTTCAATGATTGAAACGTAATTACCAGATAATAAATTTGCATCTTGTTTCAGCGAGTATTGGTATTTCATCATTATTTGTGTTTGGATTTGCTGTATTTAATGTTGCAACCGTACCACGTGATCTCGATTGGTGCTTTTATCTAAATCTGGTTGCCGTTATACTTGTAATTTTGGCTGCTATACTTTTATCTATTTATGATGTACTCTTAAGAAAACCAATCAAGTAAGTTCAATTTTTCTTGTTTACTCATTTGTCTATTTGATTTACCATTAAAAATCTATCTGCATTTGTGTTTTTCAAAGGAATATCGATGATGATACTGTTGTTGAAACATTTGCTGACTTTAATGGTTATCCAGCAACATTCAGTCCGTCGACATTTGTTATTGTCAGACGAAATGAAAAAAAGAGAAACAAACCATACAACTATTCGCGAGTACTTCATCCGAATCATTACTTTCCAACGACAACTAACGACGTAATGATTAATGGCCTTTCTAAAGTTGATTATACAGTCAATCCAAATCGTCCACCGCTTGCACCTTATACATCTATTGCAACTATAAATGAAACTATTAACACTAATCAACAACAGACATTACCACCTCTTCAACCGTATGAACGCAGTCGCTCTAATATGATACTCTCCCCGTCACCGACAAACGTGCTACCACCAATACAACAGATATCACGCAGAACAGAACCTTTCGAAGTATCACCATCACCTTATCCATATCAAACCCGTCCATCGCCACCGAATTGGCATCGAACAGGAACAAGTGTTACTAATCGATCCATTGGCTATGCTTCTGAACCTGCGATTGATTACACGCAACGAGATTACTATCCACCTCGATCCAATACAACTGAACGCAGACTCGAACCGAATAATGAACCACGTCTATTACATTATTATACAGGCTATGATTATTTTGCTACTCTTGACCCATCAGATCTTGCAATGACAAGACATCATCCAACAACTACAGCAACAACACTCGGTGGTCCAATAAGATATGGTGGCAATCCATCTTATCATCCTCCAAGTGACTACATAAAGAGTACATTGTAACACAAGTAATGGAACAAAACAAAAACGTTTGTATGTTCTTGGTTCGTTAGAGTACATGGAATGAGTCGTACGAAATGTTTTTGTATTTATATGTTGTCATACTCGTTGCTTCGTGTTTTCCTTTCATTCCATTTGATTCATTTGTTTGTTTTGGATGCTTGATGCAATTCTGCAGTTCTAGACTTTTTTCTATATATATATCGCATTCTATTTCTTTTGGTTTATTATACGAATATTCTTTGAAAAACATTTTATCATTGATTGATGATTGAAAGAGATTCGCAATCGGAAATGTACTTTTCTTTTCTTATAGAAGTGTATCTATGATTATCTAGCTGTAAAAAAATTGGAGTTCATTCTAGTGTCTCAGTTCTTTGTATTTTTCAAAAATAAATGCTCGTCTTATGATTTGCATAAATGATAAACTTATATTTCTTTCTCAATAAAAAGAATTGTCTCGTTCAAGCATTAAACTTTATCATGGCTGAATATTCATATAGTTTCATAATGACAAGTAAATACAATTGTTGTTGATGTACAATTATTCGTAAGCTTTTTCGTGCATTTTATGGTCAACTCCATTGAATGGATAATTAAATTTTTCTCTTTTTGATTTCATATTATAAAAAAGGCAGAAAGACTAGTTGTAATCATGGCAAATTTCTGCTGATCAGCAATCAACGTTCATAAAAGAATTGATCGGAATTTCGCAGCAGGTGATGCGAGTAATTTTTCGCTACACATAAAATCTATATGATTCAAATAGAATTCTTTTTTTTTGTGCAAAAAAACTTCATTGCATGCCAATTTTTTTCTCTGCTTAGTTATAAAAATTACCCGTCATCATTTGTACTATCGAAATCAGAACTATTATGACAATTAACCAAGTAATCACACACATAATCCTAATGTGAACTGAAATAAGTAAATCCTATGCAGACCCAATCGATTCTACTGTTCGACTTAAATCATTTTCATATATAGTTATCTGTAAGCATAGTAATCTGAACTAATACAAAAGGTAATAATGATTTAGAGATAAAGAAAAAAACATTTTGTATGATAATGAACTTTTGAAAAGTAAAATCGAAAGACGTTTGTTATAAAAGAATTTATACATCATACTCAATAATACGTCATTTTAGTTTTGGTAGATTTATCAAGTAATGACCGACACATTCTTCTTTTTTGTGATGAAAACTTAAGCCACAATTAAGGCTTATCTAAATATGTTTCATATCTATGCACATAATGCGAGAATCAAATGTACATCCACCATGATTAATCTAAATATTTGAATAACTTCTCTCATTATGACGACAAATAATAATCAACCTATGAATACAAAAGGTCGTCAAATGACTTCGCAGTGTGGATTTCTATTTACATCTGTAATTTAATTCTTTCTTTTATAGATACGTAATTTCATTTTATTCATGTACGATATGCGTAGTATGTCTCCTATCCTGAACAGAGAAATAACAGATCCTCATTGTCATAGTCATCTTATGAAAAGCACAATTTCGAAAATACACAAAAATGTCAATTCATTAGCTTGATTAGAAAAATTCAAAAAATATCACATCGCTATCTCAATGAGAACATCAGTGAGATCATCGATCGATTAACTTCCCAGTAATTTTCTTTTAATTTCGCCAAAATCCGATTGTAATGATAAAGTTAATTTTCTTAATTCGTTATGAATACGAGAATTAGCCTTTTCAAGAGCATCACGTAATTCATCGACTTCACGCATTACCCGTATATGATCATTTTCCTGTAATAAAGGTTCACCTGCACGATCGATGTGTTGTCGGCCATATCCAACTTCACATATAAAATATTCTCTTGCTGAACTATGTCAAGAACTTGGACTTGCGGGCGTATTACGATGAATATGATTAGTTGTATTTCCAGATGTAAAAATATTTGTTGCTAACGGTAAATCAACACGTGGTGTACGTAATTCTAATTTCCATAGGTGATATTTTTTAAGTCCATGAATTTGTGTAACTTGACTTTGAAAGCACAAGAAAAACGAGCGTCTTGATAAGGCAAGTACTAATCGAGAACACGTTTCACAGAGAAGACCAAATTTCGCTTGTAAACCAAGACACGTTTCAATACGGGCACGTGAATGTTCGCGTTTAGCATTTACACAAAAACGTTTTACATCGGAAACTGCAAGACCAACCTAAAACGAAGAACAAAATCTTAACTAGTAGCTACTCTATCATGGATTCGTATTCGTGCATACCATAATATTCACAATAACAATATTCATAGTAAATGCAAATATTGAATAGAGTACCATGGCTGCTTCACTGCCTTGTCGAAATTTCCCATTCGGAAAAAATAAATCATCAAAATCATATTCTCCTGTAAGCATAGCAAATGTTTTTGGTATTGAATAAAATATAGATGCAAATTGCGGTTTTTTATGAACGAATAACATATGAAATGCAATTCTATATCCAATCCAATTAAATACATAAATCAGACAAAACTTCAAAAATGTTAAAAATACACGAACAAATAAAAGACTATATTCGTCAATTTTTTGATGCATTCATAAATACAAGTAATAATAAAGTCCATACACCAGCTATTCCTAAGGCACCGGCTTCCCATTGCCGCTTTCAACGAATACCAGTACGTTGCGTGCAATAATCAATATCAATGCCGAATAAAATTGCACAAATATATGTATGGAATCCAAGAAAATTAACAAAAACTCACGTAGATATTTTTCACGTTGAGTTACTAAGTTTAAAAATTCTTTCAATAATACAATTATCGAACAGATTAATACTAAAGCCTGGGCTCGGATTGCAAGTTTTTGAAAATGTAGGAATTAGCACAGGATCAAACTTTTTAAAAATACAGGAAAAAGTGTAAAAAATCAGAAAAAAATAGGACATTGAAAATTCGTTGTTTAGATTCGAATTAAACGTTGTTTTAAACTATTCCTGTATCAACTTAACATATGCACGAAATTTTTGTCAATATTTCATTTTAATTCTTTCTTAAATTAAATCAAATGAGTCAGACACAATTACATTCAATCGAAATATGTTTATTTACATATTAATAAACTAATACAAAATAAATCAGGGCGTGGGTAA